>CAEFZX010021975.1:0-83185 GCA_903066825.1 Alfaro cultratus | reverse complement strand
AATGAAATTGTAACATCTACTTTTAGAATTACGAATCTAGTGAATGATGAATGTATTTGGAAATTGTACTACTTTTGACAATATCGG
The DNA here is from genome assembly GCA_903066825.1 of Alfaro cultratus. Taxonomy (NCBI): domain Eukaryota; kingdom Metazoa; phylum Chordata; class Actinopteri; order Cyprinodontiformes; family Poeciliidae; genus Alfaro; species Alfaro cultratus. Next base: position 83,098 of record CAEFZX010021975.1, on the reverse strand, counting down.
AACCAAAAGGAAAACTGTGTGTGTATGAAAATGTTTGGTTTACTATTAGAAAATTACTCAGGATTTATACTAAATGAGATTTTGGAAAATGACTGTGTTAGCTTGCATGCGTAACATTGAATAATATGTGTTATAGAGGAGAAAAGAGAATTGTATCTCATTTTGTTCTGTGATTTTATAATATGTGTTATTTTGGTTTGACACAAGACTCAATCTTTGAAGGAGCGGGCTGCAGAACAGCAAAACTTAAAGTTTCTGAATATAACCTTTAAGTGACCTGGAGTAATAAAGTGAAGTCTGTTCCTGGGAATCTTTGTAAGGACAGATAGCAGGACAAGACTCCGGAGTTCACAGATAGGTGTGAACTCCTTTTATTATGTTTTATTAGCCCAGAGGGATTTGGAAATAGCAGGAAGACACGACAACCTCTGGTCTTTGATCTTTGCTGTAAATTGGGGGACGTTCTAAGTTTTTTGAGTGTCCAAGACACCTTCCAATTGGTCAAGCAGAGATACGCCTTATTGAATATATTAAAGAAGGAATATACGCCTACAATATAAAACTTCGTGCAAAAGAGTAACAACTCAGAGATCTGACATATTTTGCCTTATTCAGGCAGCTCTCTCCAAAGACGCGTCTTTGTCTTTTATTTTAATCTGTTTGTGTCTCAGGTAATGAATATATGTCTTTGTCTTTTTTGCTGTGTCGTTGTTAATTCCATGCTGTTTTCCTCTTTGTATCAACACTAAATTCTGTGACGTCATCACGCACTGTTGTACCTCATTATTGGCTGCTTGCGGCTCGTCGGGGGGACTCGGTTTTAACAAGGAAGAGTGAGCCAAAACGTTTTCCTAAAGTTAACTTGTTTAATTAATCTCTTTCTTAACAGTTGATATGTGGTTTATAGTCATGTTAGGATGTAATTCCTGCAGCAGTGCTTGTCATGACTGTTTCTTCTGGGACCCCCTATGGATTACAATGAAATCCACCCCCAAAAATAAAACAGAATCAACTGGGGACACATCGTTCAACCAGACATAAACCTAAACACATATTGTGTTTTTAAACTCCACTGAAGTTTATTTCACACTTAAGGTTGCAACAAAACAAACTACAAACCATCTTTACAGTGAAACACTTTTGTGTAACTGTTTTTTTAATTTTTTGATTTTATTCATCCATACTGCTTCCCGTGTCCCCCCTGCAATGGCACTGTGCTCCCTCCAGGGGGCGCGCCCCACACTTTGGGAACCACTGGTTTACTGTAAGTTTGCAGTGTAAGTCATGAGTGTCACTGATAAGAAGCTAATTTAGCGAGCTGAATGTCACATATATGACGTAGACATTATAATAACTTTATGTTTTGCTGCTGTTGTGTTACAGATACTGGTTCTGTAATTTGGATGGAAAGTGCAAACCTTCATTAAACTGCTAAATTAAGAACTCTGCTTCTGTCCCACTGCAGATGAGCAGCTAGCAAAACGCTCTCAATTTATTACAGTTAGCTCATGCTAACCTTAGCCACTCTATCTATGTAGTTATACTGCTAAGATTTAGGCAGCAGGAGGAAATACTGACCACTTTTTGCTCCACTGCATTCTTCACCTTTTCTCCAATTCTGGATTGACACTATATTAATAAATTGTGTTGAACTGAATTGAATGACTTTTTTTTACTTGTCAAAAGTATGCAAGGAAGACAGTAGGCAAGGAGCCATGTTTGCTTTTCCTCACAATTAATATTAGCAGACCAAGCAGGTTTTGTGGTTAAATGATTATGCTTACCATTTGAACAATTACCCAGTAAGTAAAAAAAAAAGTGAAAAAATCTCTTTCATTTCGGGAAGCCTGCACTCAGGGGTTGTGTATGGGGTCATCCTTAGGTCACGCTGGGCATCCATTAGTGGCCTTATTTAGAGACTCATCCCTTTAAAAGGGGCGATTGGCTAGCAAAGACAAAGAATCATTACCTTTTGCCCGCCCCCTCCCTGCCAGCAGTCAATAATGAGGGATCATTAAAATGAATAGATGGACATTCCCCTTTTCTCCGGATCCTTATTGTAAAATCAGTGTCAGGGGAAATGAAGATTGAGCTCGGAGAAGGCGTCTAAAAGCCTCACAGTGATTGTCGTGAACTCATCTCCAGTGCCAGGCTCCTTTATCTACTGTAAGAGTCTGCACCTGCCTGAACTCTTGACTAGCAAGAGCTTTTACTGCCGCAGCCCATTAGGAGCATTCCTAATGCATGCTACCTTCAACATAAACATTCTGCATATATATATATGTGCCCAAACATTTACAGCAAACAAATGGAGGGAAACTGATTGCATTAGATGCGTTTTTACCCCCCTATGCAAAGCGAAGCTTGTGGAAATCAGCTTGAAAATTTTAAGATAAAAATTTAACAACAAACATTCGCATCTTTTTCCACATGTTCTGCCTGCTATTGTAACCACGGACTCAATCGTATTTCAAAACTCCTCACAAAAAGTGAGCTATTTTTGCATTCGATTAAAAGTCAGGCTGCAGAAGCAAAGTCCCAACCTTTAAACGTCTCTTGGAGGATTCTTCAAACCACCATTTAAAAGCAGAAAGAGTACGACGTGTCCGCAAACAACAAGATATTGCCATAAAACTGGATGGGCAGGCAAGCATTAATCTCACGAGCAGCGAAAAGGCCCATGGTAACTCGATCCGAAGCGGCGAGCTTTTAACCTGTAGGAATCTAAACACAAACTTAAGCCACACATTTCAGATTTAACTTACTAAAATCTAATTGTGTACAGCAGCATTTATTCCCGTCCTTCTACTCTATAATTGTGTGGGAGTTTACCTCTCAAATAACCCAATAAAACACACAGAAGTTTGCTAAATGACAAAATCCAAAAAAAGTTAAAGGAGTATTAAGTATATATGTGTATTTTTTGCAAAGGGCCGTACATGCTGTGAATGTATACTGCACATCTGTCCAATCTATGACTCGTATAAATCTTTTGCTTAATATTTTCATGCTTCTCACGCGGGAAAAACAAAAAAAAGTGATTCAAGATGAATGATTGCAGATGAGAAATAAAAGTCAGCACAACATTTTCCGGGGCTCCATCTGGTTGCCGTTTCTGATTTGTCTCTTAAACTGTATATTTAAAAAAATTAAAATAAAAAATGACACAGCATGTCGTCGGCTCGACTTGTCGCACGTGAATTGGCCCCAATAAAAGTGGCGTGCGCGAACACACACCTGCGCACCCACAGCATCCCGCCCTAAACAGATTAAAGAAACATATGTAAACGCGCGCTCGGACGCGTACGTTCAGTCTCCCAACACATATGGTCCTCATCTACTTCTCAAAGGTAAGCTGATAAGAAGGTCTGTTTATGGCCGTCTAACATATGTTTCTGTAGAATAAAGAAATCCCAAAAAAACCGGCGCGAGGGACCCACATAGATCAAATGCGGCATCGGCTTATGGGGCAGAACTATCACAGGTTCTCCAGTATGGTCAAGCAATTATCTCTTAAAAGGTCTCTTTCAAAAAAGAAAAAAACACCCCCGTGAGTTTTCTCGACATGCCCTTCATAACGGAGCCATCGCGATTTACTGGCTGCAGATGGCCGATCAGAGGCGAGGGCAACGGCGCTGTGCCTCACCTGCTGCCTTTATACAAGCCCAAATCAAGTCCTCTGTGGGAATACCATAGAGGAAGTGAGACAGTAAAGACTATAAATGCGCACAATGAAACTTTTAAGTCATGCCCTCTGCCAGGTGGGTTTGTACGTGTAGACATCTGGGAGAAAAAGCCACACTGGAGTAGTTACAATCTGGGATTCACTGTTTTGTTTTGTGGTTTTTTTGTGCCTTTATATGAAAAGGTATAAAGTGCAAGTCTTGCATAAATAATCCCAAATGCTTGGTTTTTGGCATTAGGACGAAGGTTGAATAGTTTTCGCCACGTATCAGGTCAACATTGTGCCCCAGTTTGTTGGGTAAGAGTCTTCACTGAACCTATTGAAGAAATTGTGGTTATAAAATGCAGAAAGGTTGGTGTTTGTTGGTTATGTAGTGAACAAAACACCTTCGATCTGACCTTTTTCCCTCCACCTTTTTCAATAAGTCTCTTGAAGATGTGATTGGTTAAACATTTAGCAACAACAGCCTTATCCTTTTGCAGACCACATCCTGCTTTTTCGAAATGTGAATGCGTTTTGTAGTGATGGGTAAATGAGGCGTCATGAAGCGTTTCGACCCATAGCAAAACTGTATTGATACTGTGTCACTGAATACTGACACCTGCTGGACATTAAAAATCCCTACAGGCAACGTAGTTGACAGACTGATTTGATGACCTAGTCTATACAATAAGATTTAAGTCATTGTATTTTATTGTATATTACATATTGTATTATGTCATCAGGTAAATTCAAAATATATTTGATATTCTTACATACAGTCAATAAATAATGTGAACATGAACCATAAAGTGTAAATTTAAGTGAACATGTTTGGAATGATGATGCTTGTGGACTGGGGGGGGGTTCACAAATTTTCATTCAAAAAAATACGTTTTTTCAATATTTTGAAATTTAGTCTGTTACGCTTTTTTGACACTTCTCCTATTTTAGAAAAAATTAAGTAAACAATACATTTATATGAAATGATTTATAAAAAGCAACCGTAATTTGTAGAATGGCTGTTTACCTGAGTTTATCCTCAGTGTGTCTGGGATTCATTCTGATGCCCCATAAAGCCTCAGCATTGAGGAGGTGGATTTATTTAAATAAGACAGTTCTGTCAAACATATGCAACACTTAACCTGCACAACATAATATGAAAGTAAACTAAGAGTCAATTTCAGCTGAATTTGGGTTCAGATAGATCAAGTAGAAACTGAAAAGAACCGGATGAAACAACAACGAAGTGAGAACCAATCATTTATTTTCTGATGTAAGATCAAAATGGTCCCAAACTACAAAACCTTTCGTTTGCCTTGAGGCTCCATAGTTGACGCTGTACCGTAAAAGATCAAGAATTATTTTGGCAAATGCGTCCCGTTGAAAGATCCGCTTCCTTATAAACACAGTTTGGCGCCTCAGTGTCATTTTCTCTTTACATCACATAATGTAATTACTCTTTGAAATCTTGAATGTGAAACAGTTTCAGCCTGGAAGTTTTTTTATAGCATTATATAAGGAAAAAAAAAAAACACTACTAGTGGTTATTTCCTTTTCACATCTATTCCTTAGCAAACGTCTTAGCTGAATAATAACAGGCCGGCACCAGTAACTGAGCAACCAACACTGGCAAATGTGAGGGTACTCACAATTTTATGTCAAACATTTTTCTTAAAGTTTTCTTTTAGATAAAAAAAAAAATGTGTCTAAAGCAGATGACCAGTGAAGACATGCTATTCATTAGCATAGCTATCCATTAGCATATCTATGCTAATGGATAGCAGAGCAAATTGGCAATCAAGTAGGTGACCAGCCTCAGCATGCTAGTCACTAGCCTCTCCAGTGCTAAAGCCAATGAATAGTGTCTATCTTATTTCCTATAAATCATTAATCAGATCAGTGTATGGCTTTGCAGCCATTTACTGGCTACTGTCTGCTTGTGGAAGAAAGTAGCCACCGGCGGGCGCTATAGTCTTAATTTTGGCCCTAATGCTGCTCCATAATTTTTATCTTCAAGAATAGCTTGTTTACATTTTGGGTCAAAAAACACAAAAGTTAGTTTTACTTATTTATGGCAACACATTTTCTCAAGTTGTCTTCTGATTGGTCGGTCAGGACCTCATGATGTCTCATTTCCCCAAAACCCACTGAGTACTGACCCACAAATACAGAAGCGCATACATAGCTCTGTCAGAACCAAGCCTGGTGAATTCGTCCAATTTGGCTAATGTAGGCAGAATCGGTCTAAAGATAAAATGTATATACATTTAATCCCAAATATTACTTCTTTAGTAATCCAGAGTTTTTTTGTGGTCCTGTTTGATAGGCGTTACATTAGACATTAGAAACTGTGACCCATGTTAATGTTGAAAAACTAACCCAAACCTATTGTGTCAAATCATGTCAGGGCTGGATCAATCCCAAACTGGGTTGTTTCAGTGTGGACTTCTTCTCAAGAACTAAATGTAAACTGGGTTATTTTGGAAATACTGATCATGAGTAAGTGAGTTACTGAAGACTTTAAACTTCAGATAAGAAGTGTTTTGTAAGTGCTTGTTGTTGGCTGTTTTCCTGAGATGAATTTTCAACACACGAACCAAGAGATCCACAAACATCCAGACCTAAATAACTTTTTTTTTTAAGTAGATGAAATTCGGCTCTTCTTTTAGCAAAATTCATTGAATGTTTCACACATAAATTATTTATCTTGCTGTCTCCGAAAAAGGGATAAAGAGGCATTAGCAAAAATGCTAAGAATAAGCAATTTAAGATAAGGAAAAAAAGTGATGATAAAGCAGGGTTTGAGAAAAGTCTCAGATAGGTAATCTACTTTAGAGTGTGTAAAGTTTATTTAGACCAAGCATTAAAGTGCTCAGAATCCACAAGTTGTATTTTTAGAATTTCCCAAATAAACTGTGAACTGTTCGGCAATCATCTGAAGTCCTGGAGCCTTTTCTCTGATGGGGAAAAACCGTCGCCCTCAGCCATTTCCTCTTCACCAGTGGTGACCCTGCCATAGGCAGCCTAAGGTGAGAAAAGCAAAAAAAAAAAAAAAAAAAAAGGACTGTGTGCCAGGAAAAAGGGGCGTGTCCACATTTGTAAATAGTAGGTCTATTTTTGGGAACGCCGCGATCATGTACAGACGTACTGCCTAGGCCTGCCTTCTGTCGCCATGGGAGCCTCATAACTTTGCTGGATGGAAAAAGTCTGTAAGACTGGCAGGTGGTACACAGGAGCATGGCAGCTCCCATGGTGAGGAGCCGTTTCATCCGCAGCCACCGTCTGGTAGAGATACTCACTGCCTCTTATGGAGGCGCAGTGAAGGTAGCGGAGGCAAATTTCCATATGAAGCTGTGAACTTAATGTTTTAAGGCTAGAAAGATATAACGAAATAAATTAGAATAATATTGGGCTCTTTTTGACTAGCCAAAAAAGTTGATTTGACATGCCGTGTTGGAGAAGCTATTAGGAGCCTGACCATTCTTTCCAAACCAGCCAGCTAGTCAGCTTGCTGCACTGACCAAGCAGGTTCCAATTAATGTCTTTCACAGGTTGTAATAAGACGATAAAATTATGATGTGCAACAATCTTCATGTTACTGGGTTGTGGTTTGAATTCATTTAAAGGAAAAGGGGGCAGCAATCTCCTCGCCCATCTGTTCTTCAGTAGATGCCTGTCCTTGTACTTTCACACATGTTCGTCAGTCTCTCCTTCTCCAGACGAGGATCTTGCCAACGCTGAATGTCGTTAAGAAAAGATTCATTGAACCCACATATTGCTGCGTAATTCCTATTCTGGATCACTCCTCCTTCACGCCAAACAGTGTTTATCTCGACCCATTCTTTTTGGATTGAAAACCAAAACCAGTATACCGGCTGTGACCCAACTTGTGTCAGATCAAGTCGGGATGTTGGGGTTGAAGACTTATCTTTTGTACTTTTTGCAACACGCCCCACAAATATGACTACATACTTCCCGAAGCATTAAAGACACCAAAGCATAGACTTTTTGGTCACCATTGTGTGATTTATTCATTAATTTTTAGAGAACATATTAATTAAAATCACTTTAAACAAATTCCATTTTTTCTTTCATAAATATGTCATATTAAAGAGAAACGTTTCACCTTGTGCCTTTAGAGGGGAGCTTTACACAGATGCAACAATTCTTTTTTTTTTTTTCTTTTTTTTTTTAAGCGTAAGGCACAAAATAGAAACCTTATCCTTACAGTTTAGTCATGCTAATACAGAGTATGTCCACAAATGTGTAGGGAAAGCTATTCTGGAAGCTACGATCAGCTAAATGATTCCCAGCAACACTGTGTAGTGCATGCGCTGTAAGACGGATAACGTGAGGGGAAAAAAGGCTACACACGAGAGTTGATATGTGACACAGCAGAGGGAATCACTCGACAATATTTGGTCTGAAGGAAAAAAAGTCTGCTGTAAAGTGCATAATATTTGATGTACGAGAATCATATGGATATAAAAAAAAACAAAAACAAAAGAATTTGGACAATAACTTCACCAAAGATAAAATCCTTTGGTTGACAAAGATCAATTATTGCCACCTTCTAAAATAAGTAACAGTCCAGCCAACTCCTCTCTAAAATGATGAACAGAACTGAGCCTGTGGTTCACTTAACAAAATAAAAACAAAATCCCTTTGTCTATTTACAGGCACGCCTGCAGTGCAAGAAGTCTTCTAATTTCAGCAGGTAAGGTACCGTTGTTCAGCTAACTTGTTGCTCGACAAAAGGTCAATTCCTACTTATAAGCTCCTGCTAATTGGGAACTTTTGTCGTTAAAGATTTGCACTTTGTATCCTCTGATTGTCTTTGCATCGGTATGACGTGGTCTGGGACGAGGGCTGGAAGACGGAGAAACGTTGCGTTTTGAAAAACATAAAGGCACTAAGGTGAAAAGCAAAACGAGAAACTGAAAATTAAAAAAAAAAGTGGGAAATGTTCATGATACAAGCATAAGGCATACATTTTAGTTCGCTGCTTTTTTTTTTAACCAGATATGTTTATACAAAAGAATTATAATACATGACATTCAGCATACATGAAAAAGAAGATATTAGGAATAATAATAACAGGAAAGCAAGTAAAAAGCGATTACCATGTATTCACATACGCCCGACGTGTTTCAGAACATTTTGCTCTGTTCCTCTGTAAACAAATCATTGAAATGAGATATATATATATATATAAAAAAAGACATATAAAAACTTCTGCTTTGGGCTTCGGTGAACCATCTGCACATGACTGCTGCTGTTTTGACAGTAGGACTGTAAGGCACCAGTTTGGTTGTTGCTGAATGAGTCAAAGTAACGAGGCCCGACATCGCCCAGCTATCCTGTCTGTGCATTAACGCCGACTTGAGATGAAGATTGTCATTTTAAGAGGAGCAATTCAGTCTTCTTGAACTGCTTGGTCCACTAATAGAACATCTGCTGTGAATTAAGGCAAGTGTAGTCACATACTTTGCCCCTGATATCACTTCCCTTACTTTTCTTCTTCTTTTTTCTTCTTCAATACGACATTCACCTTGTTTATTCAAACAGAGCTCGCCGGTGATTGTCGGTTTGAGTCTGCAGCCACTTTCTGAGTTTAAACACCCAGGCAGGAGATCTTCGTCAAAGCTTCTTTTCTTCATTTTTCTGGACCTCTGGCTTTCTTTTTTCATGTGTGTGTGTGTCATCCCTCGGCTGATGTTGCTGCTGGAGGGCGTGCGTGCGTGTGTGCGTGTGTGTGTGTGTGTCTGTGCGGAGATGTGCTGCAGCAGAAGACATCTGGACATCTACGCGTGAGTGTGCACAGAAATGCTGGAGAGGTCGTTCCTGATGATCTCGTTCACTGTAGAGACAAAAGAGAAACAAAAGGATTGTTAAAAAATCACAGTTAATGATAACTCACACTGTTGTGTCATTTTTAAAATGCTGGCCAGGCTTCTGGTTTTTAGTGCCTCAAGAAAAATCTGGAAGTTGAGGTTAATTGAATAAATAACTCTTCTGTCCTTTTGTTTATCCATTCTTAATGGAAAGTGTACTTTATTTTAATAAATCCATTAGCTACCAGCCAATTGTAGTTAAAAGGACAATACAAGAAACAAACATGTTATTTTTAGCAAGTTAATAGAAGTTAAGTAAATTAAATCAAATGAAATGCATAATGCAGACAGAACTGACTAAATCTGTAACAGGATGAGGATCGTCTGCCGGTGTGTGGTCAAATTTGAAAGCAAAAATCCTCATGTGATGTGCATGAAGAAAAGACTGACTATATCTTGTTTTTCTGAGTTATTATAAATACTCTTCTCTTGCAGCTTTATTCACAGATATGAAAAGTACAAGATGAGACAGAGGAGAAGCAAACATGTTTTTTAGATTCCTGTAGATGAGACAAACATTCTAATCCTATATGACTTTTAGTAGGTCTTTAAAACATATAATGGCTCTTTCTACTATTATTTCCCATCTATGATTCTGAATGAATGGTTGTATAACGATAGATTCCACAGATTTCAAAAGTATAGCATTTGCATAGAGGAGTAATTTATCAAAGGTTAGATTTTTTTTGCCAGACTTTATTAAATCTAAAATTCCCAAAACTGACCTTGGTCTAGGAGCAGACTTGTTTTAATGTAAAGATTAAGTGAAGATGCAAAGCAAAATATTTGTGTCATTTGTCAACATAAAGTTGCCACTATATAGATTTGCACGGTGGCTTTTTGAACAAATCTTCGTTTCAGTTCATCCGTCAACCAGTCTGCAAGTTCTGCTATTCAAACATGAGATAAAATAATTAGGATAGTCTGTATACATTACACATGTCACGATGTCCACACACACAAAATGTTTTATTTACATACAAGCTAAAGAAAAGTGGAGCAGACATCAAGCCCTGTGGAAAGCCTAGGATGACAGGCTTAGAAAACTGCATGTAGAATTTCAATGGAACAACATATGGTTTGATAAAACTAACAAATTATATGCAAAAATAAGAGACAAGTAATTTTTCCTAAACCTGTTGACCTTAACCGTACCACATGCTTTCTGTAGGTCAAGTTACCCAGTTCTGACAAGGCCACGCCCATCACCTCTTATTAAACTGACACATGAAATTTATTTGTTCAAGTCAACTTCTAAAAGTGTAAGGATTACGATAAAGATCACTGTAATGTCGATAGAGGCATTTCCATTGATTGTTGAGAATGGCATAAGTGACTTTAAATAAAATTGAAAACACATTTTTGGTTGAAACAAGTTAATCCAGAGGATTTCTTCCCAACAGCATTAACAATAAATGTAAGCAAATCGACACCAGAAAAACATATTTTCGTACTACGGAATGCCATAAGTGTCGACTGGGTGTGTATACATAATGCGTAACAGTGACACCGCGCTACAATGGCACAGTCACAACCAAGCAGACAAATACATGGATATCAGTAGCTGCAGTCCAAACATATCGATGTCATTACGAATGCGTATCAGCCTCACACACACATCAGTGTTTTCACGCCGCCGTCTTGTCTTTCCTGCCACCGGTTCCTGTGCCCGCGCTTTTCCCACGGTCGGGGCAGCGCAGGGATCAGTACCCTCCCTCCCTGGCCTCTCCGGTTTATCTGCTGTCTTCTTTGGCAAAACAGAGGGAAGTGACTGGAGAAAGATGGCGAGGACCCCGAGGCCCCGCAAACAGGGGAGCTCCGTTCAGCCTCTGGGGTGATAACGGCGACTGAAGCGGACGCCGAGAGAGAAAAACGAAAAGCCGCTACAGGAAGTCCGCCCACCTCGAGGTTCAAAGGAGGCCTGGCAGTTTATCAACAGATAGGGTTAGGAGAACGGCGAGGCATCAGCACATTTCTAGACGAAAACAACACAAACCCAGCCTGAGGCTCCGTGGGTTCAGTCTAAACACACAAAAATGTACTGCAGCTTGTTGCATGACGGCAAATTGTATGTAAAAACTGAAACAATCTGCAAAAAAATCTTACCAAGTGTTTTTGGTCTAGTTTCTAGTGCACATTTCTTAGTACACTTGAAATACGACCAAACTAATAACCTTTCAGCAAGATACAGGAACTTGCTTTAAGTCAATAATTCCCTAATACTGATGAGAAAGTACTATATCCACTGGCAGATTATTTCACTTATGACATGGAAAAATAACTTGTTATAAGTGAATTTTTTAGCCAATGAAAATATACATTTTCATCAATATTAAGGAATTCCTTACTTAAAACAAGCTACCATTTACCTGTAAGTTAGTTTTGTCTTATTTCAAGTGTAATAACTTGAAATAAGTGTTTCGTTGGTGGAAAATTTCACTTCATGATATTTTTCCCACATTTTAAGTGAAATAATCTGCCAATGGATATAGTACTTTTTCATCAGTATTGAGAAATTACTGATTTAAAACAAGTTCCTGTATTTTGCTGAAAGGTTATCTATTAGTTTTTGTCTTGTTTCTAAGTGTTCTAAGATATTTCCACTGGAAACTAGACCAAAAACACTTGGTAAGGTTTTGTGTTTTTGCGGCGCAAGGTAAGTAGCTCCAAATGAAGCCTGTTATGAGGGATGGATAGACGCAATCTGAAACATCTAAAAGAGAAAGGTCACAAACTTTGAATCTCATGCCCTCCGCTTTGAATGCAAACACCATCCTACTCACACACACACACACACACACACACACACACACACACAGGTTGGTCGGGGCTCACCTCCCTCAACAGGAGGAACTCCCTTCGGAAAAATCCAACCTGTGCCAACACTGCTGGCTGTTTTCAACCCTGTTCCACTCCGAGGCTAAACAGGCATTTACACGCGGAGGTTATTTTTAGCTCCACCATTACAGGACATAAAGGAAGTAACAAGCACACGCAACAATGAAATGATCCAGCGTTAATGCCGCTGCTGCTCGGCGCTGTTTGCAGAGGTGAGAAAACAGCTCCAGGTAATTCTGCACAGAGGGCTGGGAAAACCCAATAACTTGGCAGCAGAAAAAAAAAAAGCCACAAACATTCCCTTTCTTTTTCTTCGCTGCAAATTTCGTTGCTTCCTTTCAATTTTTCTTTTTTTTTTTTTTTTGTTTAAAAGTAACTTCCCGTCCACCCACGTATTAACTGTGGCTCTATTTTAAAGCTTTCTCAACTAATATTTTCCGTCGGCATGAAAGGAGATGTTCCGTTCTGAGAAAAAGAAAAAAACAACCAAAAAAAAAAGTGTCACAAAGAGCTGCTGAAGGTAAAACACTGGCCCTTGTGTTGTCATCTCCGTACTCTGTCACCGATGTGAGAATTTTAGAAACAGGATGTGGCCAACTGTCGCACCACAAGACAACACCGCCGAGCTATTCATAGCCGCTTAATGATGCATCGTGCGTATACTACTCAGTTGCCACAATTTCTGGGAAACTGAGAAATTGTGTTTCTCAGTTTCCAATTTATTACCTCTGTGAAGGGTCAGAAATGAAAAGGACTCGACAGGTGTCATGTTTCTAGTAACCTACTACACTTTTTCATGTCTGAATTTCAACTGAACTGAAACTTTCCGCATCAACAATGTCACGTCTTCAGGATTTCATCGTAAAGAAAATGGCCCCAGGATTCGGAGCGTTGTTGTGCAGCTCTGGAAACATGTTTTCTTTTTTTTTTTTTTACTTTCTGCTCCAGGTTAATAATGGAAACCTGTAACTGGGAGGATACGCTTTCACGGATAAACAAAAACAGTGGAAAACTAAGCTCCAAATATTCCCCAGCTGAAAAAAAAGAAGAAAAAAAAGAAAGAAACACGTGTCCTGCAAAGCACTAGTTACACAGAGCGTCGTCCTTTCATTAGCTGCACCCCTCGAGCGCTCGGTGAAACGCATCCCGGACCTGTCAGGGCCCGTACGTACGGTGGGCTGGGTTAGTTTTGGGTATGAGAGTGAGACGAAGACTAAGACTGAGATGCAATCTAAGCCTAACAGATGAATCGGCAATCCGGCTCCTTTGTGTGTCCCTGCTGGTGTTTTTTTTTTTTTTGTTTTTTGGGGGGGAACTGCACCTCTGTCAACACTGGGTGTGACGGCAGGCTGGGTAAATGTTGACTTCGCTACAATTACCTGCATCCAATGTGATGGAGGATGATTTGCTTTAACCTGCTAAGAAGGAAAGCAGTGTGCATGTCAGTCACTCTGCTTCAGGTTAACGGGTGGTGGAAATGGAAGAGCAAAAATGGACGCAATATAAACAACAGCGACGTTTAACTGTCCAGTGGAGGTTAGAAAAATGTAGATTTTATGAAATAAACATTTAATTGTCAGCTGGATGATTTGGAGATCTGAACTGCCTGACATTCTGAAGACAAATAGTTCTTTTTTTAATACTCCGCAAAAGTATTCATACATCTTTTATTATTGTTTATTGAGAATTTATGTTACAGATTAACAGATTATAGCTAATTCAGCAGCATTCAGGTTCTATGCACCACAAATCTGGATCAAACTTCCAGAAAACAGTAAAACAGCTGAAACACTGAGTGCATTTAAATCTCGACTAAAAACCCACCTGTTTAGAGTTGGATTTGAAACGTAATCAATTACAAATTTAATGATGGAACTTGACTTAATGTCATGTTTTGATTGTTGATTCTATGTTGCATGACTTTGTGTTTTTGTGTTTGTTATGATGTAAAGCACTTTGAAATGCCTTGCTGCTGAAATGTGCTGCACAAATAAAATTTGATTGATTGACTCGTCTGTTATCAATTTCTATTGTTAAATGAGGAAATACGTTAAATATTTGCTTAAATCTTAGTTTCTAACAAATTTAGCTGAAAAGCACAAAAAAAGCAAAGCAAAAATAGATCTAAATATTGCAAAAAAATGTTTTAGAAGTTTGATATTATTGATACTGTACTACTTAGTGAAGCATCCACATTTATTTAGCAGCATTCAAACCAGGTAAGTGCCTTCAGCTTTTGCCATAATGAGTTTTGAAGTGCACTTTAAACGATAACAGCAAGGAATTTCAATTAGTGTTGCATATCTTTATTTTAATACAGGATGTTCATATTTTGGTCCAAAGGCTGTTGAATCAGGTCTTCCCACAGACGTTTTAACTGAAATACTTTAGGAGAACACACTCCAAACACGCACATGTCCAGCATACGGGATGTTTTCTTCCACATTCATTATACCGCAATGCAGGTAAGAGCATTACAACTTAGTTACTCTCAGAGTAAACCTGACCTGCACTGGGGATTCAGTTAGCACTGTCGGAGGCGTGCGCTGTGCACTGGGGTTCGATAACAACCAGGCTTCCTAAGAGAACCGAGGATGCTCTGTGGTCTAAGATGCAGAGCCCGGTGGGCCTCAGAGCCACGCTGTCGTAACACAATCCCCCCCTTCTGCAGTTGAATGAGTCCTGACCGGCACAAACTCCCAGCCTCCACTCAGGCCTCCCTCAAGCTGACGACCTATGATGCGACCCCTGACCTCAAAGTTGTAACGGTAGCTTCCTGCCAAGCAATGTCTGTTCCCGGTTGGGGTCTCTTGATGCTGGAGGAGAGAAGGGCGTCTTCCTGGTTCTCCTCTTGCTCCACCGACACGTATTGACTGCAGCTGTCTTTGGGGTCAAGGACTTCCACAGTGAAGCAGAGGGAAATATTTCCTACGCTCACATGCACCGCATCAGCTCTGTGAAAAATCGGAGACGGCTTCCTTCTATTGTGGCAATCAAGAGTTTCGGCAGCGCAAGGAAGTTCATCTGAGTCACTGAAGTTCTGTCTTGCAAACACCACACGCTCGCAGAGACCGGCCGCGAGGTGGACTCGGTGGCAAACCTAATCAGAACTTGCGCTTTCATGCGAAATTGATTTGGTTGGGAAGGCAAAGCTGCAACTTGCTGGAGAGGGAGACAATTGAATTTCCGGCTACATATTACTTTTGTTTCCCCCACTATATCAAATCTTCGCTCGGCCTCTGCTCAAACACTTAATGGACAATTTGCTGCCTCCCACGCGCGGCTCAAGTGGCTCAGACTGCGTCACTTATCTTCTGCTCGCAACCACCGGCGTCAAAAAATAGGGAGGGGTCAGAGGTCAGCGAGGGTTATAATAGCTTAGTTTCATTTTGTTGTGACTTTTTTTTGTCTAATTAAGTTAGTTTTAGGAGTGTGTTTTGTTAGTCATTCTGAATTAAATATTGTTTAATTTTCGCTTGGTTTTTATTAGTCATTGTAGTAGTTTTAGTTTTTTCATACATTGGTTCATTTTTAGGTGTAGATTTCAAGAAGGTGAAAGTATGGTATTACATGGTGGCCCTGAAGTGCAAACCATTTCAACAAATCACTAAACACAACTACACACTGAAAAACTCTCTCTCTCTCTCTCTCTCTCTCTCTACATGTATATATATATATATAAAGAAGTCATTGTGCTTTCTTAATCTGTAGTTGTGCGAAGTGGATGTGGTTGTTTGTTGAATATGTTGTGGTTTTCAATTTGTTGTTGTGTTTAGTCATTTGTTGATGTGGTTTGCACTTCAGGGCCACCACAGTATAGTGATTATGTATACCCCAACTGGGTAATGAATACTCAACAGAAGATGCCATTTTCAAAGAATGTATTCAGTTATTGTTGAACAACCGGCTGACTCGGGAGTTTTCTTCCAACGTTTGCTGTCGCCATTTTGCAGACTAGCGCTAAGTGCTGTAATTTGCAAACTGCTTTTGTGGATGAAAAACAAGTTCAAAAGGCTTATTAACAGATTCATTAAGATGAAAATGTAGGATATTGAATCTATAATTTGGTTAATGTTATAAATGCATCACATTGTTCCAGTTGGTTATAGTTTTCCCCATTAATTGCCATTTGTATTTATTTCGGTTAACTAAAAAGGTTTTCTCAATTTCAGCTTTCGTTGGTTTTAGTTGACTGTAACAACCTTGGGGGTCAGAGCACAAAACGGCGCGACGCAATCAAGATGGAGTGGCTGAAAGGGGGCGAGTGGAACGGAAGGGCGACGCGGTCATCATTCCCACAGATAAACGCGAATGGAAGGAGACAAAGCGTTCCGCTCATTCTTCATGCTGATAAAGTGCCTCATAAATTCATCTGTGCCTCACAGGTCGACAGCTTCTAATCCATAGCAGAGCTCCCTTTGGGCCTAATGATGTGATGATATGTGGAGACAGTATATTTCATCTGCGAAGCTAGACTGGAAGTGTGAAGCCTCGGGCTTTCCCAAGTGGAAACATCCAGGATTCAAAACTGACAGAGTGGATTAAGAAAATAAAAAATGGCAGCAGAGCTGGAGTTTGTTTTAAGATGAGGTGGGTCTATCTCGAAAAATGAGGTATTACAACAACCTGATGCAGTAATGTGGGGCTGCCAGTCAACTTTTAGCATTGCTGCAAAGAATGGTAACACTTTGAAACTTGTGAATAAGGAGTCATTGAGTGATGTGTGGCATGGTAGATGAGAATCGTCGCTCTCAAAATCGATACTGCTCAATCTGAAGTTTCAGATGGAGTCAACAACCAACCAGCAGCTGAAGGAGAGGCAAGAAAAGATCATTTTTCAGCTTCTTACAGCTAACATTTGAGTTAATTAGAGGCACACCTAAAGGATGGACTCTAAGGCAACATCTTAAACAAATTACATCCTTGTGTGACATCATGGCAAAACAGAACGACACCAGGCAAGTTATCAAACCAAACGTCTGGCTCATCTTGTGTACATTTTCCAGGTGCCTGGAGGAATCTCTTCATACAATTATACGGAAGTATAAAAAACAGACACATTGAGAAAGGAGATATGTGTTCCAGAGATGAACAATCGTAGTGCAGATTATGAAGACCTTGTGTAGATTCAGGCTGAAGCTGGTCAGAGTGTGATTACCAAGAGTGAAACTAGCACCAATTGTACCCGCATGGCTGGAAAGGCCCTTCAGAGATGTGACTTCAAAAGAAACATTAAAAAAAACTGTTTATGGTTTTCACTCACGCACAAATACCTTAGTTTCTGGAGACATGCCCTTGGGAGGATAAAAGTAAAAATAAAGTGCTTGGCCAATGTTACATTTGAAGGATAAAAGGGTGAAATTTCTAACCTTGAAGACTATCCCAACTGTGATGTATGGAAGCAGCAAGAGGGACTGATGTGCTTCACAAAGTAGATAATGTCATGAGAAAATATTTTTGTAATAGCTAAAGACATCTGAACAGATGTAAAAATCTTGGACACAACGGCGTGTTCAAAATGGACAATGACCGACTACAAAGTCAATGGTTTTTAGTGACCATCAAGAGGAAGGTATGTACAAACAAGGTTGACCTACAAAACTGACCTGGTTCTCTCAGCTTAAACGGGTCAAAATTTCATTAAGTTTTTGTTTTTTTGACCCTGTTAATTTCCATGCATTTGCAGGGTTGCTTGTTTCATACCCAACTTTTATGGGGCATTTTGTGTTGACTATGCCAATTTGTACCTGTCCTGATTGGCTTTTGGTACCAACTTCAGCAAATGAATTAAAGCAATCCTCCAAAATCCCCTCATATTCTGTTGTATGGATATGACTCCGATAATTTATTTTGGCATGAAGGAGTTTGATCAGTCATTTCAGTTTGATTGTGGATCATAATCTGTCATTTTTCAAAACAATCGCCCCAGTTGGTGATCAGAACCACAATCCATGGAAATAGAGCAAAACGCAAAGCCTTCTGAATAACTTGCAATTTAATTCAATTAATTTCTACACTTGATTAAGATAGTAGACGACAAAGATGTTTTCCAAGCCTTTTTAGATGAATCAGGTCTGCTGCCAAACAAAATAGCACCACCTATGAGTTTCATTGTGTGCCTCACCTGTTTCCCTTAAGCATAGCCAGACTTTCTAGAAAGGCTCGAGAACAGTAAAACAGTGGTATCCCAAATTAGGACCATAAAGAAAACAACTTTTACTGAAAGCCCCACCACTGATGAGCTTACATTGGCGCACAACAGCTGCCTTTGATCTTAGGTGGTATGTTCCACCTCTCCCTATCACTCCACAGTCTGTCTCTCTTTGTGGGCCTGCCACACTTCCCTCTTCTTCACCTCCTCCTCCTCTCATTTCCTCCCGGGGCCCAGGAGGCCGCGGGTGTGTGCGCTTGAGGTCGGTCTCTGGGGAGGATGAAGGGAGGGAGGTGTTTACGTGGAAGGCGATCTCCAGTGCCCTTAACAATGACTCCTCTGAATTCATTGTGCAGGTCGTTGGAGACCGGATAACTAACGGTGTTTCAAATAAATAAAATCAAATGAATATATTTGCAGGACATACATGGCGTATAGGGAGGATTTCACAGATGTGTGCGATTGGTACCCACAACGCCAACTGGACTGACAAGAAAATTCACCAAACGTGTTTCAGATATTTGAAATGTTGCTGTAAAAATCTGTGCGTCGGATTTTCCAGTTTGTACAGTTCAGCCTGATTGGGTTAAGTTGTGCTCTTGCAGCTACGAGCGCGAGAATACCACAACAGAGCTCGACAATCAAAGTGTTTATCAAAAGCACGCTCAGAAGTTCGCAGCGCGAGAGCTTCTGTGTGCATGTGATGATGACTTGATGAAAACAAAAGCTCAGTTTCACACAATCAATGAAGCGTAACACAAACACAAGACCATTAAAAAGCATCAAACCGAGGCGAACGCACTACATCTCTGTGATTGAGATATGAAAGGAGACATTAAAACTCTTTGCACGGCTCATTACCGGTGGCTTTATGGTAAAATAACTCAGCCATCTGATAAAAGCTGCAGGGAAGGAGTCTGGACTATGAGAGCTCCTACACAAGCTGATTTAGACAGCTCGAAATTTTACTAGTTTGGAAATCTGCACACAGTGTAAAAAAAAAAAAAAAACACATACTGAAGCAATCATAATGCAGTAGGTTGCGGTCATTTGGTTGAAATCTGGCTGTGCACCTGTACAGAACACAATTTACTACTGCACAAGTAGCGTGGAGCTCTAAATCAACTGTTGCCTGTGTTAAATTACTGTCCTTTATTTTTACAAAGTGAAGCGATTGTGTGTCCGTCCAAAAAGGGGGTTACATCAGTTTGTGCTTTATTGTTCACAATCCATCACACAGAGATGTGCTCAGAGAGGCTCTTTCCTGTTGTTTTAGTGTTTTGCAGCTGATGATGTGCGAGAGTAAGGAGCATGTCACGGCCTCTGGTTAACCCCTCTGTTTTGCCATCCATGAAAAACTGAAAACTCCCCTCAGTCATCTGCAGGATACCCATGCATGTTATTTTTTTGTTGTTGTTGCTAAAAATACAAGTGGGCAGCAGCTACTAGTGACTAAAAGCCACTTGTGGCTGCAAGATACTTTTCCCTCCAAAAAAAATGAAACATCTGAATGTCTAAGGTTTAGTTCTGATTTTTTACTTTATTCAATCTTGGATAAGAGTAATATCAATATGAGTTTATAGAAAAATGAGGAAATCTGATTTGTAGCTGGCTAACATCCAGCTAGCCTGTTTTAGCTGATTTATTAGCTTCAGCAACTCTGACTTAAACTGTTTATTTCTGTGCAAAGATGTTTTTTTAGCAAATATTCCAAACTTTTGGAAGAGACAGAAAAGTTGAACTTTGCTCTAAATTATACAACATCCATGTCACTATGCTAAAGGACGTGACCGAATTCATCCTTCGAAGGCCGCATTTGAGGCCACAGCGAAGGAATGCGGGCTGTCCAAACTCGAAGAGTCCTCCAAATGCGTCCTTCTTCTCCCCAATTTGAAGGATAGGTCTGGTTTGTCCTTCGCAGCCCAAGAACAAATATCTCCTATCCCAAGATTCATTGGGATAGGAGATTTTTGTTCTTGTAACACTAAGGGACAAATCAAGAAAGGAGTACAACTTTAAATATAAGTTCATTTCAATTCAAATTTTCTGATAGAAAAATTCAGTGTAACACAGTTGTGCTGTTAGGCTTTTGTCATTAACATATTTGCTACAAGGACGTTGAGCTTTCTTGTGTTCAAAAAGCCACAAGCCTCCAACTCCAAGTTGCTCAACTGCGAGTCTCCTGGATCGGAGTCGAAAAATGTTGAGGAAAATTGAGAGAAAGTCTTTGAATTAAGCCGAATGACTGAGAATATACTGTACATAAGCAACGTTTTAAATCCATACAGTCTGGAGAAATATAATGTTATCAGCTAGTAGCGTACTTACAGCTAGCACCAAAACAATCAGCAACTAGAAACTGCTAACCTTAGGCATAACACTGAACCCAAATCAGAGCTTCAAAACAAATGTAACATCAAATTTCTATAATGAGAAAGCTGTTAACTTTCCATTGCTATGGAGATTTATTAATCTTCCTACCACAAATATGGGTAGCCATCACCGTTTTTTTAAACTTCACAAAACCTTAATTTAAAAATCTCATTTGACCAAACCTTAAGAGCAGGTCTTCTAAACTAAACTGCTAACCTCACTCCCTCAGCTGTCATGCTACAGTGTGGGTGGCTGCATGACATGTTCAAAGTCAAACGTAACCTAATGTCAAAAAAGACTCTAAAGAGGAAAGAAGACATCACTAAATAAGAACATGTTCTCTTCGTTTTCCCTGCAGTGCTCCAATGCCACGTCGAAGCCAGGAACCATCAGACAAACGGTCGTTTTGTTGACCCCGAGAGAATGGTCTGCAGCTTTAAATCCTCAGAGTCTGCTGGGACTCAAAAACACAGACGAGAGGGTCTCCTCAAGGCACATCGTCAGACTTCTTCACACACAAGAGGAAAGGAGGTGGAGAGAGGCCACTTATATTCCTCTCCAATGTGTTCGCCCTCGCCTTGATTTCCACAGAGAGCCAGAGCTGCAGAACCTGCATCTGGACTCTGTGGAGTTCCAGACTGACTGAGTCAGGGGTGAAGAAAGAGACAGCAGGTGAGACGGCGATGCTTTCTGCCAACTGTAAATCATGGGATCAGGTTTTCACCTGCCTTTTGTTCATGCTGTTACAAATCCCAGAGACTTAGCGGATAGCGTAGCTCAGGAGGCGAACCTGCAAGCTTGTGTGCACTTTCACAGAAAAGGAGCTCTGCTACTCCAGTTCATAATGCATTAGACATTTTTCTTTCATGGTGTTTGGACGTGGCTCTAGGTCCAGCACATTTAAACAGCCCAAGACAAGCATACGTCCTAATAGAATCCAGATTTAAATCAACAACAACACTGTCTGCAGGGAGTCTATCCAGGAAGTGTTGATAAATTATTAACCAATGTCTTCTGATCAATTATAAGCAATCAATACGGGTTACTTACATATCCCAAAAGCTGTCCTTATTAATAGCTTTAAACCTATAAAATATTAGTAAAACACTATTGGAATAAATTTTACACTTATTGAAGTAGTTGTGCTAATTTGTATTTTTATTTGCATTGCTGAATTCATTTAAATCACTATAAAATAGGTTAATGAAAAATGAGGAGTTTATGCAAATAAACGCCTCAGTTTTTTACTGACTGTTTGGTCAGTAAAAAATAAAGAATAATAATAGCAGTCTTTATTTCTATTGAAGAAGAAGGAAATGATCATTTTCAAGTTGGAAAACGTATGCAGGAAGGCAGAATACCAACCATAATTGTCACTCCAAAATCCAATATGGCTGCCGTATGTTCAAAACACCCACGTTTACTAAGCACTGGTGGCTTGCATGTCATTATTCCACAGATAAAAACATGTAAATTGTGTTTGAATGCATAACATGTAGAGACATACAATGCTACTGGCAGGTATAGCTAACAATAATTAGCCGTGTGATTGAGCAAAACAATTACAAAATCCTACACATTGTTTAACTTGAATTAGGGCTGAACGACATGGCTGAAAGCATGAATTGATATAAACGTTTCATAATTGCCGGTATCAATAATTATTGCTTAGTTTTAATTTTGTTTTAAATAACTAAAATACTGCCAAACTCGTGGCATGATCGTTCCTCTTTTATCCAGTTTTCAGTGGTGAAACCTTAAACTGCTGCTGCGCAAATGACTCAACAAGTTGTTGCTAAGTAACCAACGAATGCGTTAAATGCCACCAACCTTGCTTAGCTTGCGGTGATAGGCTGAGCAGCAAAAGCCTTTCCTTTGCTTACATCTCCCAGAATGAAGTGCTTCTGTTTTGTATCGAAGTTCAGCAAATATTCTATGTATTGAATATTGAATATTCCATCAGATGTATTATCCACTGATATTGTTCACGTGTATAATGCAATATGTTGTTATGGATTTATTATCCAGCCGTAACCTGCGTGTAGCACGTGGTTCAGTTGGGTTAGATGTCATTCCTAGATTTATAATGTAAATGGAGCTGCATAAATAAAAATTTATCCAGTTATTTCACTTAAATATCATTATATTTTCAGGGACAGTAAATCAAAAAGCATGAGCAGGTCAACAACATAATATATATGTATATATCAAAAAATACTTTTTGTTTTCTATCCTAAATAAGGAATTGGAAGGAAAAAATTTTAAGTTTTTTTTATTTTTTATCTGCTACAGTGTTTGTAGCTGTTTGCTGCAGTTTCTGTGGAATATCTCCTTTAATTTTAGGATACCTCGTAAAAAGCTCTTTCCCCTTTTTTGATAGCATGTTGCTCCGGGCAAATCTGCCGCTCAGCTGAGTGCAATCAGAGAGTCGGGGGACCGGTTGAAGTTTATTCCTGCCATGGGTCATATGTCAACAGTAGGACACTTACAGTTCAGCGGTTATGTGCATTCCCTCTCCTAACGTAAACCTGTTCACCCACTGCTCGGTAAGTCTCGGCGCTGCAAGTGGCCACTGGTGGGAGAGGAAGAAAACGTGATCTTTAACTTTGGGAGTGTTTTTCTTTCTTTGACTTTTACCGTTTTGGTTTTAGCAGCTTCAGTTGAGGAAGAAGCGAGTAGGGTCTGTGGGTTTCTGTGTGTGTGTGTGTGTGGAGAGAGAAAGAGAGACGGAGGTAAAGAAGCATATTTGCAGTTCTAAAAGCTGCCAGGGAAAATCACGATTGTATGCTACTTTCTTCCACCTCAGATTTTCCCCTCTTCTCTTCTTAGCCTGTCTGCGTCTCTGTCTCCGTTATTTCTGTGGCCGACCTGTTTCTCCTCATGCTCGCTGAAAATTCCTGGATGTGAGGAAAGAATGAGAGTCTTCTGACCCTAAAATATATATGAAAAACTTTGAAACACATCTTGAGGCCTTTGGGTATTGTTCCACTTTAGTCTCACCAGATAGAGTCAGAAAAACAGACGTCCTTTGGCTAAAGGTCATAAACCCATCCCTGTTTTGGTGGCCTACTTTTTCTTTTTCTTTTGTTACCTTTGCCGTTGACCTCTATGGAAAAATCAGTAGGGTAGCGTCAACGCGAAAACAGGTACTTTTTACTTCTTGTGACTGATTCGACTTTCGCTGCTCCAGAGTTTTTATTTCACTCACTTACACTTTCCATCTCAACAGCCCCTCTCTCTCATTCTCCCCCGCCCACCTTCTATTTTCCAGGGTATTTTGTGTACTGAGCAGGAGGTTATCTCTGCCAATAGCTCCAAGACCCACCGGCTTTCCCCATCCAGGCAAGCTGGACCAGACCTCTATGTTGACATCCGTCGCTGCAGGATACTGTTTCACTGAGCTAACGAATTTCAGATGGGGAGCTGTTATTAAGCGGTCTGGGATGGAGACCTGCTCCTGTTTACAGATGCCGCAGGTATTTTTATATGTTGTAAAGACAACAGCTAGAAACAAGAACCTCGGCATGGTTACCGCGTTCTAATAGAGACTCGCCTCCGTATACCACATTTGACTACTACAACTGCTGTGGCGTCCATGTTTTTGGACACTTTGTGAGGAAAAAAAACCCAATCTTGCCCCCTCCAGACCTCTCTGTGAAACGTTCGATTTATTAAAATGACTGTGCTTATTTTGTGTTTTACTGCAAGACTTTTCCATGCAGTGCCTTTGCAAAAGTATTCACCCCACTTTTTATGACAGCACAACCACCACTTTAATATATTTTTGTGGGATTTTATAAGTAGGGAAGAAGAAAAAGGATACATGGTTTTCATTTTAATTTCTGCTATTGTAAAATCTGAAAGGTGTGGGCTTGCCAGTCTTTCCAGGATTTCCTCTGACAACCTTCACCCATGACGCTACCCCCAACCAGATGTGATAGTTGAGATGCTGTGCTCAAGGGTTTATTATCTCCTGTTAACCCTGAGGAAGCTCCAAAGAAATATCCATAGATTTTAGAAAAAGCCAGTCCTCCTGCACAACTTCTATTGACAATGAACTTATCACTACAAAGACTGAACAACATCTGTACTTTTTAAAGTCGTTGTTGTCGTTTAACGTTGATAACAATATTCTTCATATGTTTTAGTGTGCTTTTATTGAAAATACTTTATCCTTTTGCATCATCTGCTGCTGTTGGGTCAGAAATCCTAAATATGTAACATATATGTTGTGTATTTGAAGGAATGTCATGTATGTATTTGTGATTTATTTTGTGTTGTAGATTGAGTGACTGTGTAGGGCTATCTATCTATCTGATGTTAGCTATCTGCAGAAATCGCGATTGATAGCAATATAGCTAGCTAGCAATAAATAGCTATCATGAAAGAGATAGCTGGCTAGCTAGATCAATAGCCTGTATCTAGCCTCTATCTAGTTAGCTATCTGGCTAGGTAGATAGCGATCTTCTACATGCAGGCTAAAAAGTTCAGTTTTGGTCTCATTTGACCAGAGCAGCTTCTTCAACATGTCATGGCTCGTGGTAACCTGCAAACTGGACTTGCTGCGATTGTCTTTGAACAATGACCTTCCTGTTGCAACTGTCAATTTGTGGATTGCAGAGCCAATAGTTTTTCTGCCTAAACTGGGACTCAGTAGTTGGGGAAATCATAAAGACAGCTGGCTGCCCTTATGTATACACATAGGAGTCACATGCCCCTGTATATGCATTTGTATTTATGGGTATGTGACTAAATGGGATTGAAAACAACTTCTGAGATTATTCGTAAAATAATACATGTTTACAGTTTCTCTATAGAGAAACATTATTTCAGGTTGCAATAGCAGCCAGTGCTTGCAGTTAAGTAGTTCAAAAAGACTAACTAACTAACTAACTAACTAACTAACTAACTATGTTCTTTCTAACAGCACTCAAAGGAGCTAAACCCTAACTTTTACCAGAGCAATGTTTGCAGCCACATGCCTGGATGTAAAAATAAAGTAAGATAAACGACTAAAAGCAGAAAGATAAAAGCCAAACTCAAGTGAATCCTTCTGAAAAGGCAACAATTACTTCACTGCCTTTTGCTAGGAAGAAAGCTCCAATCATTTTGTCAGAGCAGCCCACCCGGTTGACATTTGTCATAATGTGATTCAGTAATCAGAGTGTCTGGAATGACGCGGTAACTCCATGATCAGATATACAGAGGAAGCCCTCGGCCAAGCCGCAGGCCGTGTTTTAGTCCTGACCCTCTGTGATCCATGCGGCTTGGTGGCTTTTCAACGCGTGTCTCCCAAACCTCAGAATGTGAGCCACATAAACCGAGCCTCTAAACGGCTGCATCAGGAGAAACTATAAGACAAACATTATATATGACGAGGTAGCAGTTACAGAGTTTAAACGAAGTCTCAAAAATGTGCCAGTTGAGTTTTATATTCAAGTTCATTTTGTACTTTTTAAGCATCTTTTTAAGATCACTGGGAAAAAAAAGTATCTGCATGGCAATTCTCCTTCATACTTTTAGTGGCTATTCGGCCATACCAGCCCCATTTAAAACCCAATTCAGAGTCTCTCATCTAAGTGTCTCCGTGTGTGGACCCCAGACACAAATGAAACCCAATTTGTTTAGATAATCTCACGGCAGCTTTTCAGCAGACGCATTCTTTCACAGTGACTGTGGATATTATGACGGAGCGACTGAAACCAGACCAGATCTCCTGGCTGAGCAGCCAAGACCTTCGGTGTGCAGACACACGCATGAATAAAGAAAGAAGAAGAAAAAAAGAAACAACCTGCCAAAATGAATGAGTCAAATTTTTAAAGATTCATGGTGCTTAACAATTTAAAACCAATAATGTTCCAAATGGTTGTTACAAAGCTCTAAAAGTGAAAGACACGGACCCCCTTTTCGCCCCCCGAATGCTAGTGCTGCTTCTAAATACAAAATCTGATTATCTGCTAAACTGCAAGCAATTTGAGGCAACGCTGTCAATAATTGCGTGGATTTTCGAATATGTAACAGAAAGCTGTGATCAGAACCAGAACCTTAGAGGCTCTTATGTTTAGCCAGGGGGACCGAGAGAGAGGATTTGTAAAAGGAAACAGAGTGTGCTAAGGTAATTCAGAGGACTTCCGCAAAACAGCAAAGGTATTTCTCCTCTAATGTGAAGACATCACGTAATCTCTTGGTTCCATTAATGTACTTCAGCTGCATCATCTATCCTTTATATTGCAAGTGAATATTGTTTTAAACCACATTGATACTCGCTTTATGGGAATGTTTCCCAACTGAGAGCTTTTAAGTTGTACAAAGATTTTTTTTTCTCTCTCTCTAGGAAGGTAATGATTTTGATCTCCCTCGGTACCTGACAACAATTAAGTTTTGTACGATCAAAGAAAGCACTGGGTGTCTGAAATTTTATAAGCTAATCATTTTTTTGTGCAAATACCATCACAATATCTGCATTGATCTGCATGTTGAATACCTAGCTTCACCACTTCAAGTGCGCAGCGAAGTCTGTAGAACTGGATAATGGGCAATAAGAGGCCAAAGCTGCTCAATTCACACAGAAGGAGTAATGGTTTTTAATCTCAATGAGAGGAAATTGAATCAAATCTATTGCCAATCCCCAAAGTATAGTTGTTCTTCTATATTGTTGGCAGTCAATGACTCTCAAAGGCTAACACGCGAGTGCACCTACCAATTAATTCTTCCCCTGGCTATAAAACTTCTTCAAGAAGCTCAAACTTTTACTTATACGTCTCCGAGAGACGTGCTGCCAGGAAAGCAGATTCCTAATATGAGAAGGCAGCAATAACAACAACAGTAAAATATCCACATCCTGTCTGAAGTCATAAATAATAAAGAAGCCATCACGTTTTCTTCTTGTACCTGTCAATATGTCTACATGTGGAAGGAGACTATGTTCTAGGCATTGCACTTAGCCACAAGACAGCCTCTCTTTCTCTACACTATTAGTCGGACCTTGACCTACTCCCTAAAGGCTAGGGTTCAGAGGTTGAGTGGACTGAAAGAGCACTGTCCCTTCCAGTGCTTCTGCATCTAGCTGACCATACCATCTTAAAACGAGAGAGAGATGCACACCACCAATGCATCCAGGAGCAGTCCTTCCTTGTCTAAGCCCCATTAGACACTTTAAGCTCCTCTCTAATGAACACCCTTTGCCCAAAAATTCTCCCCCGCACCCTCCGACCCTGCCTTGCGGCACTCTCCAATGTTAGCTATTCAGCATGTTTTTCAGCATGGTGTGGATGCGCTTTCAATCATCATTAGGGGTTTTGCGGAGTCCTGGGGTCCGGGCAATGTGCCAGAGTGTGTAAAAGTTTCCATGAGGAATGCCTTGACTTGCCCTCGGAAGCGTCAGAACCGAGTGGAGGTTTTCAAGAAAGCCAGAATCCTTACTTTGTTGTTATTGGGAGGAAGGATAGAGGAAAGGAGGAACTGACAATATTGCTTCCAGTTTGAGAAAACAACCCTCGCAGTAGTAGTTTTTTCTCTTCTTTTTTTTTGTTTAAATGCACCGCCTCTGAATTTAATAGGAAACAATCACAAGGAAAACGACAGTGCAACATGGAGCAATCGCAGCACATATGTCAAATGTCAAAAAAGTCAGCAGAGGCTGCATTGTGCTTTGTGTTTGTCTTATTTTGGGGAATAAGGGGCCTCTGTTTCTCCGAGAGGCAGCTGGTAGAAATCTAGCTCCCTGATTAGTCCAAGTTACTTTGCTGTCTGCTGCTTTTAGCTGCTTTTCATGACATCACCCTTTGCCAAAGCAGCTAATGAGACAGGACAAATGGCATAAGCCTCAAACATCTAGAATAGGTAGCCACTGTTTCTGTTCCTTCCACACCCACTTGTCCACTGCAGAACACCTAATGCTAACAGAAACAATCTTACAAGAGAAAGACTGATTGTTTTCAAAGGAAATAAGACTGTATATATATATATATATATATCTATATATATATATATATATATATATAGTTGCAAAAGTGTTGTGTGTGTATGAATGAGCAGGGATACAGTTTTAGACATGTGGGGAAGGTGAAATCATCAGAACCAGCCTTGAGAATAATTAAAGAAAATGTGCAAATGCTTAAACTTTTCTTTTTTTAGACTTAATTAGTGCAACTCAAATGTTAATAGCGCATGTACTCATGTACTGTGATGTCATTTGTCTGCCCTTTTCCAAGTCATGTGCCTTGTAAAACACAGATAGTGGGGTGTGAGTAAATATGCAACGTCTAAAAATCGGTTTTATGTGAGCCTGACCATGAGTTGTTTACGACGTTGAGTCAACAATGCAACCAGGCATAGTCTTCGCTCAGCGGGTGTTTCACCCTCTGCTGCTTCCACCCACTGAACCATGCGGATCTGTGGGTATATCTCCAGCTAGGAGCAGCAAAACTGTGGCGGGTGAGAGCCAAGATGCCACTGAGTTGAAGTGTTTAAGCTTACTGCCAATAGGAATCTTCCTCTAGCTCCCTCCACCCTGACTCCACTGCATGAGAATAATCACCTCCTGCTTTATGCTGCCTCCATCACAGAGCAGAGAAGACTTTAACAGTTTATGACAGGGAGAGTGTATGGCAGTCTGGGGGCTTTACACCTCCCTGCACACTAACCCAGGTCCTTGCGGTACAGTAGCTCACTGTTGATAACTTGAGGGATTTCTCGGGGGCTGCGTAAAATCTGGACCTGGCCAGAGAGACACATTTCCTCTGGATGATGGGAGCCGGAGGCCTCCGCGCTCAAGCGTGGGTGGTGCGCCACTCTTGGGGAAGATCAAGTTTGCTCCCGCAGACTCCAAATCACCGGCCTCCCGATTGCTAAGGAGGAGAGCTATTCCACACGGCTGGCGTTAAATCACCGCTACTGTGGTGAGGTCATCTGCCTGTCTTGCTTCTCTAATGGAGCACTGACTCGCTAATATAGGGCGGTAATGCGTGTGAACAGGGAGCGGGGCGCCCTGCAAGCTGCCTTCCGATCTTATTTATTTTAGCTTAGGGCTCATTTAAGGGGTTTGGGATGGGGCCAGGCCTTGCGAGCAGCAGATGCCTTGGCAGTATGCTGTTACCACCGCACACTTACCGGGACTCCAGCAGCTCACCGCAGATGCTCGCTCAGACATTAGGTGATGCGAAAAGGCAGCTCGCTGAGGTTTTCAAGGAGCTGCCTCACAGTCCTTGTTCAATCAAAGCACATTCCTGCGCGTCACTAATGCAACTGTAATCACTAGCTGAATATATCTGGCCACCGTTCTTTGAGGGGGATTGCTGAAGTGATAGAGTACAAACTTGTGTGGAGGGAAAATAAAATTACATGACTTCAGTAGAAATAGGACTGCTTGATAAATTTTGCTTAAGTTCATCCTTTTGCCTGGTCTGACAGTGCTGGACAGATGGTTCCACATGCTCATCGTTGGCATAAAGGTTTATTTAATTGCAATTTTAATGGTTGATTTTTATTTTTTTATTTTTTTGTCAAAGTGAACTGAGGATTTCATAAACATCTGCAAGGATTTGCTAAAATACAAAAAATCAGTTCAAATGTTTTTTGTAAAAATAAACTTTTACAAAAAATATTCACAGGGGAAAATAATTTACTATTCTGCATAAAGAGGCAAACTAAATTTAACTTGATGGTATCAGATTTGGATACTTTTTCTGATAGTGTATGTTGAACTATTTTTTTCTTGAACTGTTTGTTTAGATTTGAGCTTTGTCAATTTCCTGGTTATTCTCGGAAATCTCAACCTTCTTTCTTTCCTCTGAGGTTGTCCATGTGAATCAGAGGGCTGAAAAAAGCTGGATCTCAAGATCGATGAGACTAGACAAAAATGACATGTATTACAGATTCCCAAAGTGATAACCACTACTGGACACAAACATTTCAGAATAAAAATATGCTGACAATCAGATATGGTAGTGTGGTGGTCTGCTCTCTAGGAAAAAAATCCAGAAGAAGAATATTTGGACAATCAGTTTGGGACTTTGACATAAAGCAGCAAGACCATAATTCAAAGTACACCACAAAAAAAAAAAAAAAAAGCTTTGGGGTGGCCTAGTGAAAGCTCAGATCCAATTGAGATGCTATGACATGAGTGCCATCAAGCGTTTGAAAAATTAGTAGCTGTGGAGACCCAGTTACTGTCAAGGGTAGCAAAATTAGTTTTTAGGTTTCAGACAATTACTTTTTCACATAATGCCAATTTAGTTTGAACAGCGTTTTTTTACATTGACAAGTGACATTATTATATGGAAATTACATTTTGTGTTTACCCAGGTCGTCTCTGCCTGATATCAAATGTGATTGATCGTCTAAACATTTAGGCGTGACAACAAAAATAATAAATAAATTTGTAAGGCGGAATGCTCTAACTAGCAGAATTATTGCAAAACAAAGTAGCTTCATTTTATCAATATGCAGTAATGTTGTAATTAAGACGTATGCACACCGTAAACACATAGAGGACAAATTTAAACTGAAGGTTACACTTTAGTGTTGCTAAGAACTCATCCGAATGAGGCACAAAAATAAAACAAGGCACATGGGGAAGGAGAAAAAGTTTAGCATGAGACAACAGACTCGTCTCCGTGTAGTTTGTTGATGAGCTGTGGACTAACGGGACTCATCAGTGCTGACAGAAGTGCTGAGAGCTGAATTTCATCTCAATTACAGTCCTACAGCAACACGCCCCTGGTCCCCTCATGCCTACCACCCCTTTGGTCCCAGAGTGGTTGAGTGGGGAGCAGATAAAGTGGACAAGAGTGAACAAATAACCATATACACATCGTAGGCAAGAGCAGCTCGCTTAACAAAATGTGCGCAGGAAAAGCGGCATTCCTGAGTTTAGTGAGGAGTGCTCACTAGGAGTGCTCATTAGTGTCTGTGCTCAACCGCCACAAGGTTACAGACAGATTTTATTTACTATCTTAGGCTGGCAGGATGCCAGTGTTGTGATAAATGAATGTATATCAAAACAACAAGTGCTGCTTCTGTTAGCATAGATAACAGGTTGCTGACCTGAGAGACCTAACGTGAAATAGAGACAGGGGGCAATAAAGCCAGCCACATGGTCCCATGGGTGTGACTGGTTTCTCTGCCAGAGGGAGAGTAGTGACCCCACAGTCTCCCTTGATGACGACAGTCACACTGTGTCGACTCCATGGAGAAAAAGACGGGAAAACAAAGCCTCTGTCTTCCGCCCCTCGGCATCGCTCCCAGAAATATGAAGAGGGGGGACTCCAGAGAGAGGGGGCTAGCGGTTTGGTTCAGGAAGCCCCTACCCATTGTTTTGCTTCCTTCATTAGTCGTCGTGTCAACAGTTTGGCTCGTTATGCGTGTGCCACTGTTTTTGTTCTGCTGCACCCCGGCTGACCTTGGTGCTCTGATGTTTTGACAGATTGTTTCAAAATCCCATCAAGGCAGTTTAGCGTTTTGAAGCAAAGCAGCCGATACGATGCTGGGGCCGAAATTTCCACCAAAAGCAAATAATCTGCGGGGTCTAAAATTAAACAAACGTGACGCAAATCTGCCGCCAGCATTTCATCAGGAAATACTAAGAGGTGCAGCAGGGTGTGGCTACGTGTGAAGAGCTGTAGATAAGCAGTCATGTATGGCAGGATTATTAGCTTCATTAAGATAAGGTTTTATTGGAAAAAACATTAAATACATCTATCTATCCATCTATTTTCTTCAACTTATTCAACATAAGCTCAAAAGGTAGGAGCTCCCGGGGGGAAACCCAGGGAATATTTTCATGGGATTCCTTGGTACTCCCATGGAAAAGGGTAAATATTAACCTCCAAATGGTAAATGGTACTTGTATAACACTTTACCAAGTCTGGAGGACACCAAAGAGCTTCACACTACATTCAATCATTCACCCATTCACACGCTGATGGTGGCAAGCTACTGGATAATAGCCATAGTTGCCCTGGGGCAGTCTGAAAAAAATGTTCCAAGTCTGACCTGGTGTCTCCACCCACTGTGATGTGTCTCAAGTGAAGTCATCCATGAGACATCTTGATCAGGTGTCTGAACCATCTCAGCTGCCTAGTCTCTGAGATATACTTGGATGATGGAGCTTCTCACTCCGTCTCTAAGGCCGAGTCCAGCCACAGAGGATGCTTGTTTTGGGTGCTTGTAAGCAGAATCTCATTCTTCTGGTCATGATCCATATCTCACAACCATAGATGAGCATCAGAGCATAGACAGACTGGTAAATCAAGAGTTTTGCCAAAACATACCACACCCAAACATACCAATACCGAACCCACATTATGGCATATATATGAGGGACATATTTGCCCCATTCCGTCCCACCACCACTTGTGCAAAAGATTCCAAGATGCTTGAACTCCTTCATTTGAGCCAGACACTTACCCCAGAGATTCACCTATTTCATTGATTATGTTACTAACAGTTTCAGTTCGTCAGAATGGGTAACTTTGTAGTAACTCACCATCATCGAGATACATCTGATCCAGTTCCTGGGGCTCTTGCTTGATGGTAATGTCCATTGATGGCGGAGTGGCATCTTCAGCTAGCAGGCTGGGCGGACTTCCTGCAGCCTGGGCTGAGCTGCCTGAAGCCTCTGCCTGGCTGGGGCTGTACGCTTGAAAAAACGGTGTCTCCGCTGGCCCGCCAGGAGTGGAAGGGTGAGAGACTGGGGAGGACGAGGAACTGCTGTTGGCATAGACGGGATGGTGGTAACCAAGGGAGCCTGGGCTGCCCTGGGAGTGGAGCACCGCTAGGGAAGAGTTGTGATCTGGTGACGTCGAGTGCGGAAGGCTTGGACAGCAAGGGGTCTCCTGAATGGGGGGCGCTATGGTGCTTGGTGGTGTGGCATGAGTCGGGCTGTTGGGGAGGCATTTGTTGTATGCAACAGGGGACAGATCATGCAGGGTGGGGCTTGAGCTGGGAGACGACGGTGGTATGGCAGCATGGCGGGGCGGGCAAGGAGGGTAGCCCCCAACCAGGCAGGGGTCAGGTTCAGCAACAGGCATGATGGACGTCAGCCTGGGCTGGCCGTAGTAGGGCTTTGAATGCATAGACAGCCCGACACTCCCAAGAGAATCATACTCATCAGTGGGCTCGGTTTTTATTATTGGTACTGGAAAGAAAGAGCAGAGAGAAAGTGGAGATGTTAAAAAAAAAAAAAAAAAGAAATAAAAAGTCAACGTGAAAAGAAGCCACGTGGCGCAGTGAGTCCATGGATAATAACTGTGAGCAAATACAGTTTTGGCCACAATATCCTCCCTAATACCAAACAACCAGTGGATTTAGGCTCAGTGTAAACTTGGCTGTATCTTTTAACGGAGAAACCCCTCACCCGTCGCACCCCCTCTCCTCCCATCACCACCACTATCCTTACCACACCATGAAAAAGTAGCAAAACAGGGGGAAAGAAAAATGGATGAGTCATCAGTGTGGAAAGCCACAGCTGGCTCTAATAATGAGTAAGACCTATTTTCTTTGGAATCTCCTCCAACTCTGATATCCAATAAAAGTCCTTTAAAGCACTGGACTGCTGCTGCTGCTGCCGCTGCTGCTCTAGGAGCCCAGGACCCCCAGGTTTCCTCCACACACTCTAGAAGTAATTGATTCTCTCAGGACCAAAAAGACAGACGGGGAGCGAAAAAAAAAAAAAAAAACGAAGTTGATTTGATTTTGATTAGACTGCCTGAGCGGCATAAGAGGTTGCAGAGCTGAGCCTGTGGTTTTGAGAGCTTCAGACCTCAGCTAATGCAGGAGAGTGCTGTGACCCCCTCACTTGATCATCCTGCCTTCTCTCTTCAAATTTCTTATCCAATGCAGCCTGTCTGCATTACTTCCTGATGTAATGTGAGTGACAGGTATCCGGTGCTTCCACTGCACTGTTACGGTTTTGTTGTCTAAAACGGAACAAAAAAAAAATGATGAAATGATGTCCGCAATAATGGGCTTTTTGCTGAGTTATTATAAAAGTACGTAATCACAGACTGTGCCAGGACAAAACTAATTGGCTGGTGTTAAGATACCCTAAAGTATAACAAAGTCTTCGGAGTCACAATGGACATTCTGTTTCTATTCCTGCACATTGTTGAAACATATTAATGGGTGTGGTGCCAGCCGTTAAAAGTTTCTGGCTATGCTTGCTCCAAGTGACATTTACTCAAAGGCATGGAGTTTTCACTATGAATAGAGTGTCTGTTTTCAGTGCATGAGATTGTAAACAGCAGAGTGTATGAGTGGTAGTAGCAAGTAAAGGTGGAAATGAAGCATCGGTGTGTCACGTGACCTGTTTTTCACTGTGTTATAAGTTATGTTTTGGTTTTTTTTTCGACTGGATTTGAAAAGACACTAATCGCGCATCTGGCCTCTGGGGTGATGAGCGATAACGCAGAAGGGAACACATTTACGTCAGCTCTCTGAGTTTTAAAAGCCAAGGGACCAGGCTTTGGTGTGTTGGGGAGCATCGTAAGGCACGTCCCGTGATGCACACGGCTCCTCTCCACAGCCTGGGGAGTAACAAATAAGTCACATGGTCACACTACATCCAAGCCTTCCACTTCTCTGCCTTTTCTTAGTTTAAATGGATACCAGATTGCCATAAAACCATGTCAATGATGTCAAGTGGAAACCATAAAATGTTTTTTTTTTTTATTTAGCTTCACCAAATCAGACCATTGGTTATTAATGCGAATTTGATCTCATGACTACTGAAAGTCTTGGTTAGCACGAGTTGTGATGTTAAAGTTTGACAGAGCCTAACAACAGTCGTTTCCATTTGGCTAAGTAGGAACAAAAACAAGCGATTTTTCAAATCAACAACATAATCCTGAGGTTCCAACACTGAAATGCAGTACATTCAGCCCTTCCAGTAAACGAGAATTTATGAGAGAAAACTAACTTCACGAATAAAAAGTTTATTTAATATAGACTGGTTTTTTTTTCTTCCATTACAGCAGACACAAGTAAAATTTTCTTCTCCCTGAATTATCTCTGCATTGCCTTTCCACTGAGAAAAAATAAACAATTTCACCAGACAGCTGGCAACTGCACTCATCAACAAAAACAGCCCAGACGACATGGTTCAGGTTGAATTTAATTTGGCACACATCCAGACCAGCAATAGGTCTGTATATTATTAAAATTATAAAGCGGGACATCTAGAAAGAGCATTTAGACAGGCTTTAGCTGACATAAGTACTGGCATCACAAGTGAAGTGTTATAAGGAAATGGTTGGAGTTCGGAGATAGCATTGTTAGAAGTTGGGTAGAAGTTGCATTTTGGTTTGCTTGAAGTCAGACGGTTGAAATGTAGAGCCATATGATTCTGCAGTGGAAGGATGTTGGAACCACTGGGCGTTCGCCGGTTGCGAAGGTTCTGGTCACCTAAGAAAGATCGCACTAACTGAGTGTGGTTGACTTGGTTGTCAAGCATTAAATAACCTCATAATATCAGCTCCTTCTGTACCGACCCAAGTACTAAAACCCTTGTGAAGTCTCACATAATGTCTGGAATCATAAGACAACAGGTTCAGCAACCAGTCACTACCACTGGAGTGGCTGCACTCAGAATGGTCCCGTAACCACGGGTTTTGGAAATTTAATTGATGGAAATTTCCACCAATTAATTTAGCCATTCATTGTTGGAATGGCTAAATCCAAGCCACAAATGAAATTCAGCACTGCGCGATGTGACCAATCGCATCACGCAGGTTGTGATTGGTCAAGACCTGGTTGTGCAGAGAAATGAAGATTCTGCTTCCAAGGTGGGGAAAGCCATTGTTCCTGACTTTGACTCACCTCTTGTAGACATATTAGGGATCCTGACAGGATAGGGCTTCATTAGTGACAACCTGCGGCCACGTGGTTTAACCAGCCTAAGTGGCAAAGAGTATTTTTTCAACAAGATAAAGCCAACACATGTTCTGATGGACTACAAGTGTCCACTTCTGCATAAACATCCCGTCTCGTCTTCTAATTACCTATGACTTCAATTCAGATCAAGTGCCTTTTAGACTTTTCAGAAGGCCTGGAGGGATACCCAGACAACTGGTACTTCCAAGCTTCGTACTCAGGATCAACACAAATATTTGACTTTTCAACACCTGCTGTGTCATTTTATGTGCAACACTCAATTTGGATGCAGAACGATTTGTGGCAACAAGCGTATTTCCTCCAAACCACTGAGTTACGGCTTGAAGACAATGATGCTCTGCAATTTCCTCTTCTTCCCTGGTAGTTAACTCCGCTGTCTGCTTGCTTTAAGCTCATTAGCTGTGCACTTGTAGCTTTACAAAGCTCTTGTTAATTTGGAAAAATAAAAAATGGAATAAGGTAAGCAAATATGTAGATATTTGATTCCTTAGCAGTGGTTCATCTTTTAAAACTACTTCAATTACAGTTCCAGTGCTACTATGCAGCAAAAATCATTTATTTTGGGGAAAAGATCTGCAACAACATTAGTAGTGGAACAGGTGGTAGTTTCACTCAAAGGTACCTGGTGCACCATGTCCTGGTGAGATGCAATCTGGTCACCCAACATACTCTGGTTGTTAGAATAAGATATGTGGGTTTGATAAAACCTAGCACAGGAGGAATGACTGAAACAGCTATGTCCTTGTGCACATTTTGGAAAACCATAACTCGACAAATACTTATAAAAAAGAACAACGTGTGGTTCGTGTGTGTGTGTATGTGTAACAGAATATGGCTGTGGAAGTCTTCTCCCAAACTCCAGCCACAAAGAAATAGGGTGGGGAGCAGCGTTAAGAATAGAACTTGATATTTTAGAGGAATCTCCAAATGGCCTGTAAAAATAAAGGGGTTCCGAGAAGCTCTTTGTCCAAGCAACGGTTGTTGCCAGCATGTTTCTGGCATTTGTTGTTTAATGTGGTTGGTGAAAACTGTTTCTTATTTGAAGAGCACCACGTCACATCACTGCTCATGTAACAATGATTGGAAGGGAGCTTGGAAAAGCCAGTCTCACTGCAGAAGCCAGACATGGACAGCTGCATGGACCTCCTAGCATCATGGACAAACACTCAGGCTTGACTCC
This sequence comes from Alfaro cultratus, assembly GCA_903066825.1. Taxonomy (NCBI): domain Eukaryota; kingdom Metazoa; phylum Chordata; class Actinopteri; order Cyprinodontiformes; family Poeciliidae; genus Alfaro; species Alfaro cultratus. The sequence continues at coordinate 45,104 of CAEFZX010021975.1, read as the reverse complement.
AAATGCAGCTGATGGCATGTAAAAACTGAAAATGTCTTTTAGAATCGGTGAAAGATTCCGGTTATCCAAAAGAAAGGCACATTTTTACTGTCGCATGCATTTGTCTGTTAATATACAGTAAAAAAAAAAAGCTTGTCATTGTGTTTTCCATCTTGTTATGTACTTTGGAATATATAAAAATGTCTCTATTTATTATTATAATTATGTGCGTTTGAAAAAAAAAAAGAAAAGTCCTACATTTATGAAGTGTGTATGACACTTTTGATGCAAAACTGTTTTGACTAGTGTATGTATGTATTGGGATCTACTGAGCCAGAACAATGTAACTGTGTTTTACTGTGACATTACCTTCTAGTTTTTATCCATACTATATGGATAAAAACTATATCCATATTTTTATATAAAATATATCCATATTTTTAAATCTGAAAATAAAAGATCAATGTTTCTATACACAGTCTATAAGAGACACTAAATAGTCAAATAATAACTGATTTGATCACACAGTAGGTGGGGCGTCGTCCGCTTATGCATAATGTCATTTGACATTCTGAAGTGAGTGAATCTTCATCGGCACTGACCGAGCACCTGCATAGCGTAGCGTGAGGTAAACATGATATTATTGGGTGATTACGACAACATTTGAGTAGAACTTGTGGCAGTTCTATAGCAGTAGAGCAAATGTGTGATATAGATCATAGCAGAATACCCACTGTGCAGCATTTTTTGTCACACCAGTCACATTCGGTTGAATTTGCCCCAGTATCATAGTGTGGTTTTCATGCCTGTTTTAATTTTCAGTCAACTTTTTTAATCAAAAGATAAGTGCGATTTTTTTAAAGAGAGACATTGTTTTTATCTGGAGAATTACATTCAAATTCCGTTCTACAATGTTCCATTGTTACAATGACAAAGTTTCTATTCTGTTCTGTTCACATGTGAAGGAGGATGATGATGCAACACCATTTTTTACTGTACCTAGAGCAGAAACTCTTCCTGCAGAATTGAAATGCAGGGCAGAAGGGAGTGTAAGGTTTTTTCTGTTTCTGTCAGGCTACAACAGGAAAAGGACTATGTTTTTATGATGCACTCCTGATACTACCACTTCACTATACACGCAGCAACAAGCAGTGAGGCTGATAAAATCTGCTGACATGTCTTGAGCAATGTGTTCCACTGAAGCACCATGTGTCAGCAGACACGCTGAACCATCTATTTCTTTTTTTCCTGTGTTTTCTCAGTGCGTTAAGCTGTTTTAAAGCAGTGGCTGCTGATAGCGTTTTCATTAGCGTCAAAGAATAACAAGTGGTCACATGACCTGAATGGAAAATAAAGGCGGTTTTCAGCATCTGTGGCCCCGAGAGTGTTAGCTCCATCCTTCCGCTGTTTCAAACAAGTGGGTCTATTTTAAGGCTTGGGCTTGCCTTTTTATAGCAGAACAGACACCAGAGTGTGAAAGAAATGTTCTCTCCCAACAACGTCACTGACCACAACTGTGCTTGAAGTGGGACCATGGGCCGGAAGACTCTTTTCATACGAGCGAGCGAAAAGTGTTGACAAATGTTTGCGTGTGCGATTGTGTGAATGTGTGGGTGTCTTCCTTTCCCCAGCCCACCCCGAGTACCTGGCCGCAACGTCGCTCGTTTTACTCACTGTTGACACACAAGCACATACTGAAACCCTCAAAAGCAAAGAGCTTCACTCGGATTTCCTCTTTCAGTGTAGCTGTATTGAAACTCTTACAGTCATCACGACTACAAAGGGTCTCTGTAAGCTGATTATAACCTTTATGCAGCATTACTTTAAATTGCACATCCATGTTTAAAGTGTTTGTCTGAAGGGGAGTCTGTAGTTGAGTGATCTCAAAAATATTTCAGTTTCAGCAGTAAGGCGATATCAAATTGGCTATTGAGTGCTATTGGGCTTGATACAGTTTATTTTTTTTAAAGAAAAGGCAGTTTTTTTTTCTTTTTCTACATTATCAATTAGGACTACAAAGCAGTGGCAAAACTCTAAAAAGAATTTGAGGTTCACTGTTTCTTTGTTTCTGACTCCTGTGGCTTAATTATGCATCTTTGAGAAGGGACTTGCTCTGCTTGTGTGGTCCACAGTGTGTTTGGGGTTTACTTGGCAGCAAAAAGGCGAACACGAGTCATCTTTGAATAAGAGTTGTGTTTGTGAAGGCAGCTCGTCGATGCCACGTCCAGCCTCTGTAGAATCGCTGGCATTTGCGACGTTTGTGTACTTCAGTTACATTTTGTGTAACGTGACGGCACAAAGCAGCATGTACTTATGAAAGGAAAAGCATACATTATTTACAAAAGTAAAAAAAAAAAATCTTTATTTTAAGCCCTTATTACTCTGACACTCCTAAATGAAATTCAATGGAATCAATTACGGCTCTTGGAAAACATTCCCATTTATAATATTATGCTTTTTTTTTGGGACACCAGTTGCATAAACAAGTGTGATTTATTAACCTGCACATAGTAAGTGCGTTTAATCATATTTTCAAATGTATTGATAATTATTGATACTTTCATTGAACACAGTGGAGAAAATAGCAAAAATAACAATCCTGACAATACGAACAGTTCTGGCTTTCTTACACGTCAATAACTGGAATTTATCATAACAATAAATCAAAATTATTATCATAAGAAAATTATTACGATAAATGATAAAATGATGCTATAAATGCTCACCCCAACAGACAGGGCCAAATATAAATACACACCACACCATTTTTATGTTTATTGGTAGAAAAATTTTAAAACTGTCTCTAGTTTGAGCTATTTATCTTCATCAATCTGTTTGTGATTGCCAAACTGGAACATTCTACATTTTCTGAGGGCTCTATTCTCATGTGCTTGTCTCCTGTGCCCATCAAATATCTGCTGATAATGTAAATGTCACATCTTATTAACAGCTCTGGACCTAAAACAAGCTGCACACTATCTCAGAGCCTCTGGATCCATTATGTGCCAATCAATGAAAATAAGATATCAGGGTTGGGGATCTAATGGATTCCTCTGGTAATCCCGATGTGGATGCAGGTCTAACACAGCCATCATCATGCTTGTCTGCATACACGCAAGGAGAAGATTTCTAGTAAAAACCCAGAGCCTGAAGCAAAATTTTTTTAACCCGTTTTCTTGACTAAAGCTTAGTTGTGTCATTCTGAGAATTCCATCATGAAAGCTGCTGATGCCTATTCACACTATATCACAAACCTTTCAGGTTGCTACATGAATGACAGCTTGTGTGTGTGGTGCGTGTGTGTGTTTTCATGTGCATTGTCATTCCTTTGTTGGGGAACCATGGGTTCATTGTGCAAGGCAGGGTGTAAAAGGCAGGTCCCAGGAGGTCGAGTCAACTACTCACTCGATTACTGACAGCACTCGGAGGTTCTGTCACTCAGCAGGTCTACCTCACAGCAGCGGAACGCCGCACCACTACTGCCTACACACCCCGTCTCATCTTCTGCTCTCTTTCAATGGCTCAAGCTAACTGTTCCCAGGCAGGATGTCAAAAACACCCGACAAGAGCAGGCTACAAATCCCTTGTGGCATGTCGACATTTGAAGGCAAGCTACAGATTATAGATGCCAAGAAGCATGCCTCAGATCAGGCTGAGGATTACCGTTTGCAGGCACATAGGTGAAGCGCTGGTACTGGCTCCTCTTCCTCTTGCCGTTGCAAACGTAGAAGTTGACTTGCACAGGACTGGATATTCTCTGGTTCCTGTAGGGTGGGATCTCCACAACGAGAGTATTCTAAAGTGCAAACAAAACACAGCTAGGTCACTCAAATGTACCACCTGTACACCATTGTCCCACTGTTGCACATCAATCTTTCAATTCACCGGTATAGGCAGACATGATAATATTTCTTGATAATCCTAAAACTTTCTACTGTACATGTGCACCACTGCAACAGAATCAATGCAAACGCAACTCATTTTGCTGCAAAAATCCATTAATGCCTATTTTTGTTTCAAATTAAACTATTCTAACGCTCGACTCACCTCAGGATGCTGCACGGTTGAAACTGAAAGGAAAACTAATAGTATGACTTACTTAATATTTCACCTAATACATATCTGACAACAATTTAAGTGTTATTCCATTATTCCTTTAAAATGAAAAAAAGAACAAAGAAAAGAAAATGACATAACCGCAAAAGGAATGTTTCCTGTCCTGACACAAATGAATAGTGGGAATTCCAGGTTCTTGATGCTAATGAATGAGCGGTTCAAAACTGGAGTAAATCAAAAATGACAAATTTTTCAAAAGGCATGACAGGACTTGATGTTCACATTTCAAATTAAACTATATATATATATAAATATGTATATATATATATATATATATGTGTGTGTATATATATATATATACACACACTTTATAGATGTTTATTTTAATGTGGTCACGAAGCATTAGCTTTCAGTACTATACACTAAACCCTTGAAGGTTTCAGAGATTAATCAACAAGTATGTTTATGTTTTATTGCTGGTTTGCATTTAGGGTAGTGTTTCCAAGAGACTGGACTGGGAGCTGGTCTAAATGAGCTCGTCTGGACTGTGCAGAAGCAGTAGTTGGGCCCCTGAGGCTTGTCCGGGCCCCGTGTTTTTCTCTGAGGAAAACCCTTGAGCTTTTAGCTTTTTTTCCCCCACATGGCACAGCAAAGCAAAGCAAAGCAAAGCAGAAATGTCGGCTTATTTGTTTGCACAGCCGCTCCGTGTGCAGGAGAGGTCACCTGTAACCCCTCCAATTACCTAGCCTGCTGGACTGCAGCAGATCTGGACGGATATGAACTTTTGACTGCTTTAATTCTGACAGGGAGACATGGAGGAATCTGCCAGGGTGTTTATGTGTAATTCCTGGGATAGCCGTCGCTCTCTTATCCTTTTTTTACAGTCCGAAAGCAGGGCAAAAATGACAGGAAGCAGGTTTTTGTCGGTCATCACACTGACTGCAGTGAGGGCGGGGGGTGAGGAGGGAGTAGTTGAGGGTGAGATCAGACCCAGTCTGCCTTCCATACGATGACAGAGAAGGCATGCAGGTTGCTGATTGTGTGTGTTAGATGCGTGCATGCACACTGCGTTCCCTCTCGATCACAAACAACCAGTTAGCACGCTCTGGACAGCAATAAAAACACAGTCAGTCAGGCAGACTAGAGCACTTAAAAGTAGTCTGGTTGCAACACATATAAGCAGAAGGCCTGAGCTCTCATTTCGTCTCTCTCTGTTTGCAAAGACAATGGCACCTTCCAAAGGCTTTCATAATCCTTTAACTATTTTAACTTTTGGCAAATAACTTTATTTGGGATTTTACTTGATAGGCCAACACAATTAAGCACACATGTACTGTTTTAGTTTTTTATTTTTATTTATTTATCATTTCTATGGTTGCATGTGCATTTACTGCCCCACTCCCTCTTTTTAATTTAATACCCCTCAATAAGCAATATTACAGAAGTTAAAAAATGCTAAGTGTGGTAAAATACCAACTTGTACTGAACACACGCACACGCACGCACACATACACACACACAACCTCAGTGGCAAGATGGTGGCAGCATTTTTACAGATAGCACCAAGTAATGTGATCAGAATTTCATCCCGAAGGAAAACCTTTAAGATTTAAGAATTCTAAAATACGACAACTCTAAACATAAAGCTAGAAGTTTAGATCAAAGTATATTCACATGTGGAAGCGGCCCAATCTAAATTCCAATTGAGTATTTGTTTTCACCAACCCTCTCTGTCCTTCCTGATAGAACTTGAGCTAATTTGTCAAGAAAAATGGGAAAAAATTTAAATGCCAGAGAGGACTTGCATGTAACTGCAAGAAAATATTGTTCTTCAAAGCAGTGCCTCAGCAATTGTCAGCGTTTATATTTGGGAAAAGTTTTGAAACTGTGTACCAACTTTCATTAAAATGCCTAGTATTGTTCAATCGTAATAACCTAATCAACAATACTGGATTTGTGGAATTGGTAGGAATACATTAGCAAGGCAGTCTGCAATTAAAAAAGACATTGGTACATGCTTTTATCAATCCCATCTTCTTCCAACATCACCTCCAGCATGTCCTTGAGCACCCACCTTTTCTCCAGCATCTGCGACTCCGGCCGACAAACACCAACCGGAGTTAAGACACAATTAGCTACAGGAATCCATATTTACCCTGCTGATGCAACCACATCATTTACCTGAGTGAAATCGCAGCAGCAGCAGCAAGTGAAACTAAATCCTCCAGCGGCACCATTTAGAGGCAAGTGTGTTATTCTAGAGCCTTTTGCCAGCATAAACTCCCTCAGTCGGTTTACAAAGACAGGCGGAGGATGCAGCGCTGCAGATCAAAGGCATCAGCAGTTAAAAACATACTATCATCACGCCCGAGCAAACAAGTTTTCCACTACCCACCACTTGGCTCGCCCCTCTGAAAGCAGACCTAACTAACCCGATGAAATCTTAATGAACTCCAGAGCACAAGAAGCTCTCTGTGACACGGAGAACAACATTTACTTCATTCCCCTCCGTCGACAATCCCCTTTTGGTGAGTTTTATATTAACACAATCTGGACGTGTGACTGTGCGTCAGTTAAAATGAGTGTGCTGGTTTATTTTCTCATTATAGCCTTCATGAAAAGCAGCAGGTAAAAACAGGGGTGTGATCCGCTCCTGGCTGCACGCTCACGAGCACAGATGAGGTGTTTAAGCCCGGCTCACCACAACCCTTTCGCTGTGAACTAAACGTCTGGCTATGCGCAGAGGGCTGAAGTGGTGTGTGTGTGCATTTGAGCATGCTTCTGCCCGTGTTGTTTTCAAGCAGCACCACAGACGAAAGTGTTTGTCTCCAGGACGGTACACTGATTTTGTGAAAATTCCATTCAGGATTGCATCGACTAATCGGCGTCGTCTGTGTTTTTCAATTTGTAACGCCTTAGGGAAGGTTACATCATCATGTGGGACAAATGAGGAGGAGACCGAAGAAAGGAGAAAGTCTCAAGTGGGAGAAAGACTGAAGAGACAGATGGGTACTTACAGTTTTGACAGAGTCCTTGTCAACCTTGGCTTCTGTCTCCCACAGATGATGGCCATCTGTTGACACAATAAAAACAATATGAAGACATCTTAAACTTCTAGATTGTACAACCCAACAGACAATAATTAGTGGGTGGGTGACCCTAACCCTACTCCCTAACCTCTGACCCTAACCTAAATGTGCCGAAGATTGTTCCACAAGAAAATGATTGTCTTGGACATAAGATAAGTTTTAGCTTGTGGCTTAACATGTGGATTTGCCTCTAGTCTTAACCCTAGGAGTAGAAAGGAAGGACTTTGCTGTCCTAGGACTATCATATTTTGTTGGGTTAACCCTAGAGTTATGAATAAGTTTAAGACAAAATCAGCAACGTTGCAAGTCAGTAAAGGAATCTCAGTCATAGGGAGAGTTGTCTGTCCAGATACATACATCCAGATAAGTCTCCGGAAGTAAGATCTCATCCATTCATTCATCCTGACCATGACAGTTTCTGCTTGACCCAGAGATCTGACTCCACGGCAGCATTCTCCAGCTTGTCTTGACCATCCCTAGACACTGCCAGTGAGGACAGATAGCCCCTTGTTCGCAAGTAACACACACTAGACCTGTCTTCAGGAATATACCCCGGCCTACATAATCCTGGCAAAGTTTGCCATTTTCTGTGGTTGTCAAATCCTTAAAGTTTTCACACTGCTTCTTGCCTGACCCCTCTCCTAAGACTAATATTCCATTGGAGACCCTATTAGATCCAGAAGCCACAGGCAGCATAGGAAGTGCTTAAGAATACGAACTGACACCATGTTGAGGTGTCAACTCTGTCGGGTGTGAGACAACCAGAACTGGCTCCTATTAAGTAAGAAATGAAACCAACAATAACTTGCTTCTGCAAGTCTGTGCCCCTAATGCATGCTCTCATATTTGGTGTTTCGTGTCAGTTTAGATCATGACAGTTTCTGTTTGCCGTTTTACTTTCCCGCAAAAGCCAGAAGACTTTTCTCCCTCTTCCCTTTTTTTCCCCCCTCATTTCCATCCTGTTGATGTAAAGAGGTTTCCCTCACTGCTTTGAACTAAAACGTCCCTATGAGCTACTGCAGCTGCTGGCCTGTAAAGGCTCCGCTCACATTCTTTGAGTTTTCCTTGTGATTTCATGCCTCGCATTGCGTGAGCAGACATTCTGGGCTCTGCTGGGGCAATCAGCGACGGTCCGCGGTGCAATTTCGTTTTTTATGTCCAGAACCCATGAGTCATCTGTCAAGAAGTGGCAGTGACACAGTCCGGCCTTTGTGTCAGTGACACACCATGTGAGGTAACAGCGTGGTTACTGCTATGTGTTAGTGACAGAATGAACAGAGCCATGGTAGGAAATGCTGCACTTCACATTAGGATCATAAAGACAAGAGGATCAGTGTCAGTTTCCAAAGTACTGCAATCAAAGATCCAGCAGATCCAACATAATCTAAAAAAAGTCTTTTTTTTTTATGAGGACTATGTTTTTCACATTAAACCATGAGTGTAAAAGCAAAGGGACTGCAGTCAAACTTGGACCGTTATTGTTGAGATGTGGTAGTGGGGGGGCGGGTGGTCAGCTTTATTGTTCTGAGAGAGAAAATCAGTTGATCGTTCCAAAACGGCCATATTAAATACGGCAGACGACAAAAACAGACGGTGCACAGATTAGATAAGAACTTCCTATTGCGGAACTTGGTGAAACTAGATCTGCATATGGAAAAGTGTGCCTCGCTCTGATGAAGACGACGGGGAATGGCGGCGGGGTTTTGCCTGTCGGACAACTGTGGGGCGAACGAAAGACACGGCGCATGTGGCAGGTGAAAGACAGGCACACACATATAACGTTGAGACGCTGAAATGAGCAGAGCAGGGCAATTAGAGAGAGCACAGACACAGGGAAGGTCATAACAAGGGAGAGAGGCAGACAGAGATGAGCATTCCTCATGTTACGTCTAGAGGAACCAAGAGGGAATCTCGCCCTCCTACGCTCTGGGAGACTCTCCAAGAGGGAAACCTTAGACTACAACGTCAACGCGAAGCTCCAGTCGTAAACATGTTTTTCAAACTCTTCATCTCTCTACCTCCCTGTTCATATCTCCCCCCCATCCACCCCCGCCTCTCCATTTGTAACTCTAAGTCACTTCGCCCGAGCAACGGTTGTTCAATGCTTTCTCGATCAAACTCGGAGCATCCGAAATGCTGTGGTCGGACGGTCGGAGCGCGGCATACGACCGATAACCACAGAACTTTCCATTCGCTCCTTCTTCCCTGCAACATCTGCGAAATGCTTCTGTTCCCGACAACACCTCCTCCTGCAACCAACCTCCACCCACGCGCAGTGTGCACAAACAGATGCAGACACATGCGAATGTGCAACCACGATATCCTTCACCTTTGTTCTGGCTTTCAACTGAGATTACAGGAGGTGGCGAAGCACGAAACAATGGGGCGCCGAATGCAGAATGGTAGCTTTGTCCAGCTTTGTCCCGGACTAATTTTAGAGGACAAATAAATGGACACACACACTCGTATTTTGAGGTTTGACACTTAAAAGGCAACCAGTCGTCTGTTTTCTTTTAAGTGATTCAGTTGAGTAAAGTAGGTCCACAAAGACTAAAACCAGACATCCTTCAAGCAATTAGACATTTAAGGGGTGGTGAGGTGTCTTTGACTCATCAGCTTCATCTCGTAACAACACCTCACCCAGGTTGTGAGCCTGGCGACAACCTGGCAACGCTGGTTGTTATAGCAACGCTCACTCAAACAAAATCTCATTTGTCCTGTTTTCTTTGATTAGTCTGGAAACAATCAAGAGGTGGACCGGGTGCTCCATCTGGTCGAAATGAATAAAAGATCATTATATTGCAGATAAATATTTCAGACACATGCTCTGACTCATTGCTTCAGAGGACCCGACAGCTGACTGGTGATATATTTAACCTCACACTGAACTTACAGTTTTCGACAGCCAGAGGTAAAACTGCTTTCTAAAAAGCACAGTTTTTGTGCGTGGCAGTCTTCAGCGACCAAAAAGAGTTCAGTTCAGGATATTTTGAGGATGGAAAATATGATTCACATGCCTAATTAGGGAGGTTTTCTCGTGAAACAACCCAGATGTATTTTGCAGCCATGTCCCCCCCCCCCCCATTTTTTTTTTCTTTCTTTTTTCCAGATTGGATTTTAAGAAGCATTTCCCGCCCCCTTTCCTGTTTACATATCTTGAGTTCATTTTCCATTTTATTACCTTTCTACTGCTGCTGCCGCTGCTGCCCCTCCTGCCGCTGCCTTGAATTAAAATGCTTCAGTAATTTTACACACACGCTCACTGCAAACACCTTGCTACCCGTGGAGGAGCGAAACCAGGAGGCCGGAGGGATTCCCCGGTGACTGATTCCAGAGATACAGCTGCGATCCCCTCCTAAGCACCTGGCTTCTACCAGTCTGAAAAACTGGAGCAGTTGGAGAAATAAAGGTCTGTTTTGGATCCAGAGAGGTTTTGTATAGATTAATTCCTGACAGTGGATTTATGATGGGTTTAGATCATAAGGATCATTTAGAAGATCATTTAGGACGTCAGTTCTTGTAAAGTGTCTAACGAGAATGGTGTGAGGTGACTTGACCTGAGACCATAAAGGCTGAAAGAGATGATTTTTGTATCTGGATACAAAAATCATAAGACGCTTCATATTGGCTAGCACTCATAGTATAAGTGGAGAATATTTTCAACTCAAAAGCGGTTTCCATTAACCATAGATTCGCGCAAATTGAAATTACGAAAAATAAATTAGCTTGATGGAAACAGGCCAATTTCAAAAAAACTTTTTTTTTTTCATAAAAAAATTTTTTGCTCCAGGATGAGGTGATTTTTCAGCTGAATAGAAATAAATGTATTTTATAAATTGAGCCATGTGATCAACAGCCAGACATTACTGCTGGCAGAAATGACAAAGAAGACAACAGGAAGTATTAGGAGGATGATGGTTTGGTTTTGCTTGCTTGGGACAGTGGCTCCACAAGTGTGTCATTTGAACGTGTTGATTCCATAGCTCTTCTGCAAAATTGCAGACTACAATTTCCCCAAAACACCGCAAACGTAGCCGCTCCCCAGAACAAACGGCTGATCCAGAAGCACCAGCAAGAGCTAATTGGATGTAGCCTGAAGAGCGGAGATCAATAAAACTGCAGATGCTAGCTTCTGCGTTGGCACTAAAACAGCTTCCACTCTGTGTACTAATGCATATTATGGTATATTTGGTGTTTGAACTATTAGAATAGGGAGTTATAAGCTTTTTTAGGGAGTGGGAACACAAGTATTTTCAGAATCTATCTATTTAAAATCTATTAAAAACCAGCCCTTGTTCAAAGTTACTTGCTTTGTACAGAGTGTCTGCACTTTTGGCTATTGAGAAGCTGTTGCTGCTAAAGTTTTAAATTTTACCCAATCGCTAACATTTGCGTCTGTGATGTATGTAATGCGCCAGTTCGACACTATGAAGTCACCAGAAATCGCCTGCGCTGCAAACAACCATCCTCCACTGCGAAGAGAGAAGTACCTGATGGTTATTATTACTAGGCCTTGAGAATGGTGTTATGTCTGGAAGCCACATTGGTTTTGAGACATATTTTTAAAAAAACTAAAAAAAACTCAAGGTCCACTGCTGTAAAATCTGCCAAAAAAACTCATTGATGTTTTTTCACTTTAATTGAAAAAGTCTTTTTAAAAGTCTGGCTTCTCATTCGTGTGAAGCCACTATTATTTAGCAAGGTGGTTGCCCATGGCAACATTTGTCCAAGACCCACCGCCATGTATAGATGCACCCCAGACAGCAGTGTTTACCAAGCATTAGTCCAGAATTAGCATCATAAATCATGCCCTGGTCAGTGCAGTCAGATGACGATGCCAAAGCCGAGTCTAGACACACCAGATGTACAACACCTCAACCAGCTTGTCTGGTGTTTAGACTTGCCCGAGGTAGCTCCCTGAGTCAAATGTAAACAGCCTTTAGATGAACTCTAAAAAGTTCTTCCAGCAGGAAATCATGATAACTGAGTAATATTACAAAGATTACTGCTGTGCTAACGCGACATAGCAAACAGCCTGAAGGAGTAGCGGAGGGAGACGGTCTTCACTCTGCTGCAGAACCAGGCTGTGTGGCGCTGCAGAGCTGCAGGCAACACTCCAATCCAACAGATTTAAAAACTATCCGGCTCACCAGGGAATTCCCTCCCCTCCCCTCTGAGTCAGAGAGGAGGCTTTCCCCGTCTCTCTCTTTCTCTCTCTCTCTCTCCCTCGCTCTGTTTATCTGTCTGTCTCCATTTTCCCTGCCGCTAGCGCTCATTCCAGCTGTGGAAAGCAGGGCAGGCCAGAACACACACAGCAGTAGGTGTGCCAGGTATGTCTTCCTTCACCTGTGCCAGGAGGGCGGTTTGGACAAAGCTGGCACAAAACAAATAACAGCAACGCCGCGAAAGCCGAATCCAGCTCCACACAGCACACGCTGATGGAAAGTTTAATAAATGCGCAAGCTGTGGCTCTCCAGAAGAATTTCTTTTTCATTCCATTAAAGGGGAAAGTGAAGGAGGGAGGGAGGGGCCGGGGGAGACGTCTTGATGAAAAAGCGACGGCGTCTTTGTTTCTGCTCCTACATAAGCAATCCCCGTTTCAAGTCTGGATTTCTTTAGTTTGCGGTGATCTGCCTGTTAGATTTATCTGATCTCAGTTTTATGCGTCATCAAAAGATGAGTATGAATAAATTTGATGGGGAAAACTCAAAATTCACAGCAGGATATGGGCTCTCTCCTCACACACCTGGAAACAAACGGGCAGAGGCCCTGCCTTTTTCTACCTTTTTCCTTCCTTATCCTTCCTTTCCAAGAGCTCGGGATCCGCTCTTTTCCGCTTCTCCCCTCTGCAGGGAATCCTTCGGAGGATGACTCACTGATAACACTTCCTCCTGAACATCACAAACAGGCCCGTGGGCTAGCAGAGTGTGTGCTGGCGTACACACCGGCATCAGCAAAACAGATGCACAACCAGCGGAATCGGAGAGTTTGCATCAGTTATCCTGTGGGTGACGGAGGGAGGGGCGGGTGGGGGGTGGTGCGACGAGGACGGATGGGACGCTTAGAGAGAAAGTAATTATTTTTCAAGCCGCATTAAAGGTTTTCCTGCAGCAGCAACAGGAATAGCTCAGTTTATTTGATACCAATCTCATGAGGTTTAGGGGAGGACAGACAAACAAAATAAAACCAAAAACAAAGAAGGAAGGGATGTTGTATCTGGATTAATGGCTAAAAACGTTCCTCATTTTGATATTCCTTCATCCTGTCACAATGTCTTACTAAATAATTCATGACCCTTGAATTTGAAGTGAAGCAAAAAAAATAAATAAATAAATAATTGAAAAGTGTGGAGTGCATTTGAACAGACTCCACTTGAGTAAACGATATTTTTGCCTTTTGGGACATGCCTCTAATTAGTTTCCCCCCCCCCCCCAGGATTCAACTGTGACCTTTGAGCAGCTTCACCTCTAAATAATGTTGCCACCACTGTGTTGCACAATAGGGGTAACTGGTCGCAGTTACCCCTATCGTGACTGGTCGCAGTACAGGACACCTGAAGGCAATTTGTTGCACTGGATTTTCTTTAGGTCGGCGTTTCACAATAAATGGAGATGAATACAAATGCACGCCACACTTTTAGGAATATTTAAAAAATAAATCAAATTAAAAAAAAACTAAAAAAAACATAACATTCAATCAACATAAACAAAATCTGCTCATACGCAATATTTTTCCACTAATATCCTGGAGCTACAAGCAGCAGAAAAATAGGTTAAGTAGGTTGAGTATGTGATAAACAAAATTTGGTAGTAATTAGTTACTACTTACTTTTACTCAGTTACATTTACTAAAAAAAAATTACGAGTAATTTTACTATGCTGTACTTTTTTTCTTACCTTTACTTGAACAAGTTTATTATGCAGTATTGCTTCGCTTAAGTGGATTTTCTGGATACTATTAACTTCAGTGAATAAGGAGCCTTATTTTAACCAAAACTTCACCAGACACTGACACACACCCACAGTTTGTTCTAAAGTTTCAAAAGTTTTATATTTAAAGAAATTGATTTGGAAAACTTTTATTTTATTTGCCTGGTTTTGTTGTTTCGCAAAAAAAAATCTGTAAATAATTTCAGTAAATAACGTTTTGAGAAATTCTTACTGTTGATAGAAAGCCAGTTGTGTAATTATTCTCAAAATCAAAAGACTTGTGTATATTTTAGACTGTTTCTTCCTTCAACCACTAATTGTTAATGGGACAATTTTGTAAATGTTTCTGGTACTTTTAGAAAATCGGAGCATTTAAACAAAAATAAATAAAAAAAAAAAAAACGCAAGCATTTATGATTCATAGTTGGCCCATTAGGACTAACGAGCTTTTGAGCTGCCTGTGATCTCGCTCTGACTCAACTTAGATGACTTTAACTGCGAAGGATTATTTGCGCACGTTGGACGGAGACTCCCCCAAAAATCCGTCTGCTGCTTCGTAGGATCTGTGGAACATTCTGGAAGGTGTTTATTGGAGTCAATTTCGGAAAGTGAGCAGCCATTCTGACCTTCGATGGCAGCAGCAGTAAATGGCTGTCACCACTGTGGCAAAAGCAGTGATTGGTTTCTGTACCTTCCAAGGGGTTTGGCTGCGCTCGAATGCGTGTGTCTCTTTGTGTGTAATGGTAACTGTCTGAGAGGAATAATCGTTGTGGTGCGACGCTTTCAAGGGCTCATTTAGTCATGAACTTTTCCAGGAGAAAATAAAACCAAAAGTTACAGAGGGAAATGTGTAAACCAAGTCTATGGTGTTCTTTAAATCATTTTGATGGTGCTCCTCTGACGCAGAATGAAGAAAATCTTACTGTGAAACTTTTAAAAATAGGATTTTTTTTTTTTTTTTTTAGGTAAAATGCCAAAATGGTGAAAAAAGTTTTAGCCAAAAAGCTATGTTTACTGAAGTGTGGGCGTGTGTGTGTATACGTCTGTAATGGTCTTTTTAACTCAGAGCAGTAGGTCATTAAAGTTTACATAAAAGCAGCCTCAGTAGCAAACCGATAACCTTTCTTCTGATCTCTCTCTAGTCAACGCCGAGTCCAAAAACAAAACCACTGAACTATCAACAGCAGACCAAAGCTTGGGGATCCCAGCGGAGACGAACTCCACACCGGCTAATGTCTTTAGCAGGTATCGAGGATAGAGGTAAGAAAAACTGAATATTGAGGAGGGAAAACAGAAGAACAGAAGGAAACGGGGCAGAAGTAAGAAGAGTGGGTGAAAGACAGGAAACACAACCCTGGAAGGGGGTCACAGGGCTCAGACAGCAGGGCATGTATGAAGGGTTTCCTCTCTAGGGACCCCCCTTCCCTCCATCCCACCCACTCCATGACTGAGTCAATCCAGGAAGAAGGAGACCCCGCATTACCAGCATCCAACACATCACGACTTCCTTATTTTAACCCCAGATTCTCCAAAGTCGACCTTTCAAACACGGAAAAGCTACAAGAATCTTCAAATAACGAAGGTTACAAGTTTTGCAAACTGTTTTCTATATGCAAAATCACTCTAAAGTGCTGAAATAACTTTACATATCAATTATGTGTGTTTTATATACAATATAAAGTATTATGTTGTATTTTTCTGTAGAGAGGTGTTGTTGTTGTGCTGCTGCTGATGCATGTCTGACATAAGTTGAAAAAGAGGTGTGTGTGTGTGTGTGTGTGTGTGTGCGTGTGTGTGCGGGGCTGCAGCTAGCTAAGTGTTACCTGAGGTGTATGCAGACACCTATCTGCCCTACCCCCAAAAGCACCAACAGCTGTTAAAAACAGAAAATAGCAACTAGAACAAATTTTCCGCCATCGCTTTGGCGCCCATTCTAGCATGGCGCCCCATATAGTTCATACCCACTTTTTGTGCCACAGTATGAGTGGGGCTGGGCATTTTGAATATTATTGTTTGTTAAAAAGCTATTTATTTTTCATCTTTACCTGCACAACAATGGGCTGAACAGATGATAAACATAAAAGGAGTCTCACAACTTTGCCTGATTAAAACAAAAAAAGTGCGCAATAGTCCATATTTTTGGGTTAATTATCTTTTCTGTGTGTGTCTGTATATTCCCAAACAGAAAATGGTAAAAATCTTTCTTTATTTATCCGTGTTTTAAAATATGGCTTTTCAGTGAAAGCCTCCTCATCTTTGTGGTCCTTCTTACTATCAGATTAAAATTAAAGCAAGACAACTATGGTGTGATAAAAGATGAACATATTTTTCACGTCTGAATCTTTTTTTCAAATGCCTTCCATCGGTTAAAAAGCCGGTGAACCAAATGATAACCAGTTTCTTTGAATTGCGCTGGAGGGCTGTACAAAATCCCTCTGGACACCGATGGCTTAGAGGAACTGTGTAAATGTGGTCACTCATTTGAATTCCTCATCAGAAAAAAACAATCATATCCTGACTGATTATGAAAAATCTAATTTGAGAAAGGGCTTAGCGGTGACAGTCAAGGCCTTTGAAGTCGAGATTATGCCAGTGAGCGCAAGTTTAATTTGATTTTCTTTTTGGGCGCAATCAAATCACTGTTCATGATCATCAGTCAGTCATACACAAACTTCATTTCTAATCGTTCCCTCCACCCACGACGTTGAGGAAGAAAAAAAGAAAGAAAAGAAAAAGAAGAAACAAAGAAGGGCAGCTGCTCTTTGCCAGACGTTCACCCCGGTTGCTCTTCGCCACAGCTGGCAGAGTGAGAGGAAGGGTTAACTGTCAGGAGCCGGGGCAGTAAGTGAAGACAGAACAGCCCGGCAAAAAGGAAAAGTGAGAAAAAGAGATATTGCACATGCCCTGGTCGTGATTCATTCCTCTACTTGTGGCGAGGACCAAAGAACAGGCAATGGAAACTTCAGCAAATGTAAATACGCTTTGGTTAAAAATATAGTGGCCTAATGCGCACCACATGTTGCTTTCTGGCAAGCCCTGCTCTATTTTGACGGGAAGAAAGACTTGAAAAAACACAACTGAGAAGGAGAAGGGCAGAGACATTTGAAAGAGATATTAGGGGAAGGGGGGAAATTAAAATGCAGGGAACACACAGTCTGGGGAGGGTTCGCGTCCAGTCTTACCCTGTGCCTTCTCCACGAACATCACCTTGGACTCGGGGAGAAAGTTGAGGCCGCCGAGGAGCATCATTTTGCCTCCGGTGGCGGGATAGCTCTCCACACTCTGCTTCTCCACCAAGGGAAGCTCCTGAGCTGAGCGCTGAGCTACAGACACACACACACACACACACACCTTTCAGGATTGAGTTCAAGTCCACGTGAACACACTTATAGATCACAATCTACTCTGAGAAGAGCATGACCAGGACACGGCCTGTAAAACAGCAGCTTTTCATTAAGAAAACCGGCTTATCAAATTTATTACGATGATTTCATGACCTCTTGCAAAGAGGTTTTCAGCCAACAGCTGTTTTTTTTTTTTTTTCAAGGCGTAGAATAATTCAGAAGAATACGTTCACGGTCAAATCTTCGCTTCATTATTTCCATCCAGCAGCCTGTGGCCAACCACCTGTCTCTGCTTTCAATGAAATGAGGCGAGCCGGGGTTACCTCTGACCTCTGGAATACACCGACAGGAATCACAGCCAGCCGATTGAACTGAGCGCTAATTATCACGTAGATGTGGGTTTCGCTTAGGAATGTACTTTTTCTAAAGATCTTAAGGCCCCAACCCTCAAACTGCTCCGCTGGAAGCTCAACCGTGAGCTATAACGTCAGCGGCGTCTCTCAGCGTCTTGCTTCGATCGCATCGTACGTACGCGCAAGGAGTGAATGACGAAGAAACAGAAGTTCCTCACAGTGAAATCATTCAACCGCGCCAAAACTAGGACTGGCAAGTGACCTTTGAGGGACCTTTGCTAATGGGGAGCTTTTACCACAACGACTTGGGCATTCATAAAATGTTAATTTGATAAAGGTAACGTGTGTTTGGCAAGACGAACAATGCATCTTTTTCTTCCCTCCTCAGTGAATTCCTTTGATTGTATAAACATTATTGGATCCAGAGATACTGAATTTGCTCCAGTAGGGAATAAAATAATGGCTCGTTTTATTGCATTGCAACAATAGATCCCACTTTTTTCTTAAGTGGAAAGCTATTAGTAGAGATTTCTTTGTTTGTTTCTGTTTATGTGTGCGTATGCGTGTGTGTGTTAACGTCTCGGACTTACAGCATTCAATGGGGTTTGAGGCGACTTGTAGGGACACCGTCCTGCCGTTGGGCTGGTTGATGTGCACACGGAACACCAAACGCACGCGGGTGTTTTTCCGACCGATGTCCGTCTCCCCTTTCCGCAGTTCGATGTCGGAATTGCGCAGCTTCAGGATTCCTGCGCAGTCGATTCTAGAGGAGAGGGAAGAGGGCGGAAAGCAAATCTGAGTATCAGTTCATGCGCTTTGCTGTCAGTATGGAAGCATGAGGTTCCCTAGTTTTTATTTTTCTTCTCTTCGGGCTCTTATGGATGCATAATTTTGCACCTTTTAAATGATCAGACCCTTTGGCCCCAGACATTTTACCGTGTTATAACCACAAACCTCAGTGTGTTTTACTGCTATTTTATTTGACAGACCAACTCAAAGTAGCACATAGAATAAAATAAAGCGACAAATGGTTTCCACATTTTTCACAAATACAAATTGGAAAAGTGACACCTCCATTTGTACTTTGCTATCCTAAGCCAGTACTTTACTGAACTATTACAAAGCAAACTATTACAAAGTTTCACCAATGTGGAGACTCAAATATTAGTTATTCTTATTTTCAAAGGTCACAGAAATTGGACTTTTCACATCAGTTTTCAAGTCTTGCCACAGACAACACTGATTGGATAAACGTCTGGATTTTAACTGGGCCACTTCAACTCATAAAGTGCTTCGATGTAAACCGTCCCGTCGTAGTTCCGGCTTCAGGGTTTGTGTTGTGTTTCGCTCAATCCGTCTTTCCATCAACTTTAAGCGTGGCTGCAGTTGGTAAACACAATGAACCCTGTGGAATGATGCTGCCACCGCCATGTTTTACAGTGGAAAATGGCATTTTCAGTGACAATGATCAGTTTTAGCTTTCCACCACATTTAGCATTTTCTACATAGGCCGACATACCCTAAAACCTTGTTCTTTTCTTTTCATTTTTGGTCTGTGATGGAAAATCCCAATAAAGCACACACAAGTTAATGGCTCTAATGTGACACAATGTGGAAAAAGTACAGAGATATGACAAATTTTGAAGCAAAACTCTACACAGCATTGGAAATGTAATAAAATTGCTCATTTAGAGCAATTTTCATACTATAATGTAATTTTGGTGTTAGTGTTTCAATATATTTCAATGGTTCATCTAATGTTCTAAGCACTGATAGGGTGATTATCATCAGAAGCCAGCAAAACTTTTGTCCTTTCAGGCCATTGAATCCATTCATTCTGCATATAAACTGTTGTTAATCATTTCCACATGCAGCAGCAGACCATTCCCTCAGCTGTCGGTCTATATTTATTTCATTTTACAATTTGGGAGGTAAAGAGCTAAAGTTTCTTCCCTTCTTTTTGGAGAGAGAAAAAAAAAAGCTTTCTTGCCGGCATTTATAAATTGAAATATAACTTATCCGGCTGGTAAAAAGGGAGGGAAAACAAATGGGATATGCTCTGGCATTTTACTTGTGTTAAGTGGTAGATTTTCGGGCAGTACTCCTGGAACATGGCAAATGTCAGGGTTTGCACCACGTTTTTTTTTTTCCGTGCTTTTGGTTTGCACAACACGAACAAGGAAAAAACTGAAATGAGCAGTCTAGACAACCACTACTTATCAGATTTACACAATCTGGTGCTCGTTACGATATAACATCAGCCCCAGCGTTAAAATCAAGTCTTTTCCTTCGTTTATAGAAACTAATGAGGAAATTACATCTTAACTAATCGAATAGAAATGAAGAGAAAGCTTAAAAGCAACTCCAAATTCTCACAACCCCCCCCAAAACAGTCAGACAATCTCTCCGGGTTTTCGGATTAAGTTGAAGTTGGTTCAGTTAGCTTTTGTGCACCAACAGACTGTTTTTTTGTTTTTGATTTGTTTTGTTTTTTTTCAAGAGGAAAGGAGGAAAACCGAAGCTGTCTGAAATTGCAGCTTGCTACCTTCTGCATCCCACACAACAAGAAAATTATCGCCGGCAGATAGAAAGAAAAAAAAAAAAGAAACTGTCTGATCGAGGTGGCTGGTAAACATCTCAGTGGAAAAAGGCAGTTAAAGGTCTTTCTTTATGTCTGTCGGAGGAAAGCAGAGGAAACTTTCACTCCTCTGCTTTCGGCCTGAGTGT
This sequence comes from Alfaro cultratus, assembly GCA_903066825.1. Classification (NCBI taxonomy): domain Eukaryota; kingdom Metazoa; phylum Chordata; class Actinopteri; order Cyprinodontiformes; family Poeciliidae; genus Alfaro; species Alfaro cultratus. The sequence goes on along the minus strand of CAEFZX010021975.1, from coordinate 24,627 downwards.
GAACGTCAAAGAGGAAAAGAAACTTCCTCTTCAGAAGCCCTTTTTTTTGTTCTTACTTTATTGTTAATCAAACCAGAGAAGACACATTAACTCGAACAAATATCCATTGCACGGATGTGTGTGACTTTAAGAAGGGTATTGTGGTTCTGTTGGACATGACACGTGGAGCTAATACCAGAAAATGCTTTAAGCATTAAACTACCTGTCCTCATTTTTTTCCAACATGTTTTTAGAAGAAAAAAAAAGAACACAATGTAAGTGGCAAAGTACAAAAATAATGCAGAGTAGAGTAATGACCTTATTTAACGTCCAATCCAGTGGGTTATCCGTAACACAGGGTTCTGGGAACGAGTCCAAAAATATTCCCTGCTGCCTTGTCTGAAAGGAGCCTCTGGAAAAGAGCTGCTTCCTGGACACAACGTCGAGTTCTGCTTTGACTTCCTGACTCTAAGCTGTCCACAGAAGAGTGTCCGTCTCCAACGAGTTCTAACGTTCAGAAGGCCATTTTCACTAACACTTCAGGTTGTAAGTGGTAAGTAGTATTTCTATTTCCTTTCTTTCTTTCTGATTTTGTGCAGACAACACTCTGTGAAATCAGTTGGTGAGTGGAATCAGTTCACTTCACTCTTGATCCGTCCTGATCGGAAACTAAGAATCAGAGTATCAGTGGAAGAAAATACAAGATTTCAGAAGCACAGTGTTTTTCTTTATGTCTGGACATCTCTGTGGTGAATTCAGGTTGCTGGTGAATCAGGTATCATAAGCAGAAAGCTGAACGCATCATAATAAAGTGTGTTGTTTTTTCACAGTTATGATAAATCACGTCAGAAAATAGATATGGAGACTTGTGTTTATAACCAAGCTAATTTTAGATCTATAACCTTGTGAAGAGCTTATAATATTAACCTTGTAATCAATGTGTGGTGTAATATATATAAAATACAGTTTATCTGCAGAGCTGTGCAATTCTGACTGCTCTCTCTCTCACACATAATAAAACTTTAATATTTAAATAATTAATGGTTACTACTGAAAGTTTCCTGTAGGTTCCTGTAGAGTTAGAGTAAATGAACGATTTAACAATAACGTAATTGATTTGGCATAGCGGCAAATCAGAGGTTTTTGCTCTCAAATATTAAATTTGGACTCTGCTGTCTCTTAAACTTGCGGATTTTTACTATGCTGTAGATTTCAGGTCAAGAAGAGTTGCTTTAAGACTTTCGACTGTTTTAGAGGATTGCTGATTTTATTTTGCTGTGAATATTCCATCTTTTTCAATTTTGTGAGAAAGTACATTTAAAAACATAAGTGAAATGTGATTTAGCTAAAATCTCATATTAGTTTTATAAAATGGGTAAATGGAACCTGGTGCGGAAATTTGTGTATCAGAATTCACCGACAAGTTTCTTCAGCTTTTTCTGAAACATCTTAAATATACCATTTTGAAGCTGTATTTGCTCCCCCGCAAAAAAATGCTACCAAATGTGAAAAAAAGAAGCTCAAAGCAATGAAAGCTGTCATGTAAAAGTACAGCACACTTTATAATCTTCAAGGTCATTGATAATATTTGTGAATGTTTGATTTGTTTGACCAGAAGATGGTTTGATGTGGTAACTGTCGGTCAACTGGCATTTCATAATTGAATTACATATTACTTAATACAATATTCAGATTATAAGTCTGTATGTGAGGATTTATCCAGTAAAATATACAGTATACTCACATAAATTCTTAGTGTAGTGGTTCTGACGGTAACCGCATGTTAAATGGGCAGTATTTTTTTCCCAACACACTTGTTACTTTGGTAAGAATGTTTTGGCACATTTATCTTACTGTCATATATTAACACACTAGCTGACATTAATGTAGTTGAAGCACTTCATAGGGGTGGAATGGTGACCGTATCCTGACCTTTGCAGTCCCTGTTTATACATGTCGGGCAGAGTTAGTCGACCATGAACTGTGTCGGCGTTAAAAACTGTGCACCTCAAGGGGTTGAAAGGACAGAGGCCTATTTAGAAATATGTACCGTAATGATCATGCGTTGTGTTTGTATGGCTGAGCCATAAAAGATGGCGCCAAAAGGAGAAAAAGAAAACTAAACAAAACATTGAGTTTTAATGTAAGGACGACTTCAAAAAGAAATATGGAGAAAAGGTTGGTTAGCAGCAGAGTCTCAAAGCACTCACATGGCTCTCATGTTGTTTTCTGGCAGCAGAGGGATCTCCAGGATCTTGGTGTTGGACTGCATGACTTCGTGGCTGGCAGTGGAGACGGTTTTGCCGGTGATCCGGTGGACCTGGTAGAAGGCATGGGGTCGCAGGAGGCGATCGTCTGCGGTCCCGATGAAAAGCTGCAGGGTGAGCGGCTCGCTTTCCATGTAGCCATAAAGCTGGCGGGGAGAACAAAGAAGCCGAGGTGAGAGGAAAACGCCAGCTGCCACGACCGTCGCCTGAGGCATCTTCAAAGATAATGCAAACATCGCTGATGGATGCCAATAAACACCCTTTTCAATAATTCATATCTTTTGAGCAAATTTTTGCCTCTTAAACAAATAGGGATTACTTTTTATTTATTTCTGATTCTCTGTAAAATCAGAGTCTACACACACATGAACAGTCTAAAGAGTTTCCCATCACTTCACTCCAAAATAAAATCTCATAATGCTTTAAAAGCTTAGAAGTGATGAAAAAGAAAACACATAGAAGGAAGCAGCCAACTCAGGTAAAGGTTATCTTCAGACGCAGGTCTACGCTAATATGTGATGCTCCTGGTTCATTTGGTTTTAACAACTCTTGACAGATTTATAACCAATTTTCTATTACACTCATTGGCTGAATCAAAACAATGCAACAGTATTTTGGATGCTGACAAATCGTTCTTGAGTCTTAGGAAAAACAACTGTGATATAGACGTTGTTTGAAACCTGCAACTAAATTTGGACACAATAAAACTAAATGTGGACACACACACATACACACACATACAAACCTGATGGGTTATTTCACAACCCAGATGCAGGCTCCCACGCTGCCATTTTGAACTGAGCAACCAGATCACACTTCATTGAAACAGAAAAGAAATAATATGAGCTAAATATCACTACAGCATCATTGGAAACTTTAATTCAAAGACTTGGTTTTGAACTAAACTGAACTAGTGCCTGAGTGGTAGTTAGCACTACTACTAACTACTCAGGCAGTAGTTAGCAAAACTACTACTAATTAGTATTGGTAACAGTAGTTAGTAGCAGTAATACTAAATACTGCCTGAGTAGTTAGCACAAGCTAATGTTAGCTATGCTTAACATTTACCCTTTGGACTAATGATTTGTTATATAGAGGCTAAGAAGCTACATTCAACATTTAGTTTTGGCTTGAACTGTGTTTCATCATTATTTGTTTTGTTTTGAGTTGTTCATGAACTTGATTCAGTATTTTGTAGTGTCGTTCCCACTAGAGAACAAGTTTATTCACTTAAAATACAATTAGCCTTTTACCTGCTATGTACTTAGCGCATGCTAGTGCTAACTGTTCGACGAGGATCTGGACGTAAAGTCAAGACAGGTGAGAAATATTTTATACTGAGTCAAATGCTGAGCATAAATATTTTTGATCTAAATTCAGTTGATTGTCAATAAATGTTGTTTTACATAATGTAGGTATTATTTTTATCTACATTTGAATAAAAAAGTATAACAACAAAAATCTTTTTATTTTTACCCAAATGTTTCTTATTGGTGTAATCCAGGCCTATAGGTTATGCTTTTCAGTTGATGCTTCAGTAGTACTATTGTTGAACATTATTTATTCTAACTCATTTTAGGGATTAAAGCGTGCTGGACTGAACTTGTGTAAGTCAACCCAGGTCTGGATCACTCCATACTGGACCCAGGACTGGGTTTGGAAACAAGCCAAAGCTGGATCGCTTTTAACCTAGCACATTGTTCAAGCGAGGAAGGTGGCACTAAAACAACCCCTCTATGCAGTACAACGTCACCTCGCCCCTTCTGCCTTCGGGCAGTTATGAACTTGCATTATGATTTCCATTAAAGCTCAGAGACTGTGTCCCACTGTGATGAAAGAGACCTGTGTATCGGTATCACCACTTCAAACGACTACCGCTTCCTCTCATACGCCTCCATTAGCTGCTACTGCTCAACTAATAAAAAGATCAAATATTTGCGAAAAGGTAGAGAGAACCTGCTTGGCTACGCACCGATTGAAAATCACTGTTAATTTCAGGGGTAAAAAACTTTTTTTTTCTTCACCATCCAGCTAACGTCAACGTGTTAAAACTGACAATTTAGTGTGACGACAATGTTTTAAAAATAGAAATATGCAGAAAGCGTTTAAAATTTTTTTGGGGTGATTTAAAAAATAAAGTTTGTGAGTGATTTTTGACTGAGACAATTTACTAGGCACATGATTTGGTGAAACTGGGAGTAAATGCCATAGACCTCCCTGCATTCACATTTTAACTGCAGTGCAATGTTAGAAGAGTGAATGTTTTGTGTGGTTAGAGATCTCTCCCACCTCAGAATGGCAGCGAAGCTGTACAATCCATCAGGTGCAGTAGACCCAAAAACTATCGAGAGTACCCTGTCAACATGCGAGCCCCCACGGATCCGCCCAGGTAGCACTCTCAGTCGCTTGAAAATCTGCTGCGGGAGATCGACTACTCAAGACCGGGGCTTGCAAAAGACGGGACTCTGACAAAGTCCCACAAATTGGTCAATTACCAAGGCACACACCACCGCTGCCACAGACAAATTTTCTCTGAGCTCCGTCCGAGTGAAAACAGCAGTAACGTCAAATGGAATAAAAAGACCCCAGTTGTTTATCTACTGGAATGACTCATAGAGCAAAATGCAGGCCACATGTAACCTATGACATAATCTGATTAATTGGTTTATAATTACCTTTAACAGGGCAGCCAGACCAGTGGTTGTGAGGAAGAGTGATACGACTGGAGGGCTGTCGTATTTAGGTCTTTGAAAAATTAGGGCTACAATTCCATGGACCTGTAATGCTTCTGGTTCAGAAACAAAGTTGTCTAAGAAGGGAAACTTACTCTGACGCTAAGAATACATGTGCGCTGTCTAAAGTTAATGAGATAGCATTTGGACAAACGGCAAGTTTGAATGTGTACCTCTTTCTCTGACCAAGTTTCCGAATTAATCACCTTGAACAAAAATAGGGTCTGAGCAGCCATTCAAGTCAAGTATATATCCATATGCGTCTGTGATCTAAGCACCAGTTCTTATCTGGCTTTTCTCTATGATTCACCTATCAAGGAATCATATAGCAAACAGTAAAGCTGTAGCTGTCAATCATCTCTGCTTCCAGCTTTTACTTCTCCAGTGTCAGTAGTGTCTCTAGCAGCTGTGTCGACCTGTGAGCTAGTCACACATGCTAGTCATCAGTGAGTTAGGCCGAGGTCAGGAGCTTCTTGAAGTCTTGGCATCCCCAGGGACCACTTCATCTGCATGGTGATCTCACCGACAGGCCCTGCTCGCCTTGTTATACTTTACTTATAGTGTCACCGGCAGCAATTATGAATACGCACACATGCTACCAGTTACCGGCGCGTTGACTCGCGTGAGGGCCACGGCGACGCGGCGAGATGCAAATTACGCCGTGCGAGCGTTAAATGGCGTGACGTGGTGTTTTGGATTAATGAGACACGGTGCAGCTGGCCTGCAAATCCGTGCCGTCTGTCACTTTTTCAAGTGTGGATTTTTGTCTTGGGGGTTTCTCAGTAACCTTCAGACGTTAGCTTAGCCGCCACATGGCTGCAGGGTGGCCCAGAAGAGAGGCAGGACGGAGGGAGCAGTTTGGGCTGGGTGGGGAAGGGGGTCCTGTCTTCTCACTCGTCTTGCGGTAAGACACTGTGACTCCGGTATGAGGACTCAGAGCCTCATGACCTCATGGGGGAGAGGAAGTGATTAATGAGGTCAGATAGTCCTCTTGGTGACGTTAGCCTACCCGGCAGCTAGAGAAAGCAAGTCTAGTCCCCCTGGGCGACCTCTTTCAATTCGTTTTCCATATGTGCTCCTGCTGACCCTCTACCTAAAGTCCTGTCTCTGCTTCTGCCGAACCCCCGTGATGCTCAGTCAACTGCACATCGCAAGTAGAGTACTTCTTCCTCTTATTTTGAGATGAATTTTTTGCATTTGTGTCCATTGGCAACTGCGAGGTTGACTTGAGAAGTACTAATTTCAACCAGATGAGATTCTTATGCTTTAATTGCAGCGCTATCTGGCAGAGTTATTGCATAATTATTGTGAGAAAATCTAAACACAGTTTAAATAGCGTTCATATTTGGAACAGTCTCTGAGAACTTTTTTTTCAGCTAGGGCTAGAATAAAATGCCCTATAAACGTTTTCACATTTTGTTCGTTACAAAAATAAACTTCATTGTATTTTAACCCACATTGGCAAACCCAAACCCAAAGGTCAACCATAACCTCAGTCTCTAACAGGTTCTCTTCCACAACAGTTCTTTATGCCACTCCTATCATCTTCCCCTCAAATCCAATTTGGTTATTTATGCATAGAAAGGTATGTTGTTCCTAGCTACCACCACAAATTATCGTTGAGGATGGTGTGTTCAGGTGATTTTTATTGTTGGTTTTGTACCACACAATAACTTGCATCCACGTCAAAACATTTCAGTTTTGGTTTCATTTAACAAAAACACCTACCGAATAAATTGCAATATCCCTCAAACAGCTTTTGGGAAACTGCAAAAGCGTGTTCATATAACTTTCTTTCAACAGCGGCTTTCTTTTGGCATTCTGTTTTCTAGATGGGTGAGATCAGAAGGCAGCTGGTTGAACTGAATTTCTTTCAGTGGTCTCGGATTAGGGATGGGTGAAATGTGGAAAAAAAAATCCTCTCAAGACTTTTGAGAGGCACTGCGTAACTCTCAGTGATATCCGGTTTTGATTGCTTTGTTGTCATGCAAAACAGCTGGGGCTTGAGTTAAATTATCAAATGGTACATTAATTGACTAACAGTAAACACATGTATAGTCTATGTCAATCAAAAGAACTAAAAGACATTCTAAAGCTTTTCGGGGCAGGCCATCCTGTATTTTCTTTAGTAATAGTGGCATTTAAAACTCTGCCTGCACCTGGCCTCAGCAGTGAAGCTGAAGCATTTCAACATGTTAAATGTGATGACTCAGAGCTAAATTAGTTATGTCTGTCCTGGCTGAAAATTGATTGTGAATACACTCCACAGGCGTGCAATGCGCTGCCTTCTCTCCCTCTTTAGCGATTCCTTTCATCACCGCCTGGAGAAATGTCATGACTCGTAGAAGTCCACGTGGCACAGAGAATCGGGGGAAGAGGAGTACTGGAAGTAGAAGGGGGTTGGGGAGTGGTAACTGGGGAGAAATGCAGCGGTCGGTTTAAGCTTTTTCCTATTATCCCAGTCTCTCTTCTGTCAAGTGCTGACACACGCACGCTGTCAGCCTTCACTGTACCCAATTAAATATACACTCATCCAAGTTGTCTCTCCTTCCAGACTTTACACCATAGCCCGCCTGGTCTAGTCACATCTCCTGTGCCCCATAATGAACACACAAAGCAACATATGCAATCCTTTAATGTGTTTCGTTTCCATGGAGGCCGATGCCACTCCATTTATAAGCAACCGAGATTCTATAGCCATTACAGTTTTTTTGTGGAACCGAGTGCTTTAGTGTTATGTCATCAGGGGCACCGTTTCAAGCAAAAGCCCATGTCTAGACTAGTGCGGGTCCAGATTCCCTATAAAAACAATGGCTTTGTTTCCAGAAAAAACCTGCCACGAGGAACATCATCCAACCCTACAGAGGTTTTTGTTTTTTGTAATGGAGATGATGCATTGATGATGATCACTGCTTCTCCTCTAACCACCCAATAATGCTGCGCTCCTGGGCCATGCATCATGAATGTACGGCTTGTCTGGTTATCACTTCAAACTGGCGAAAACGATGCACAGCTTTCTGTACTTTTTCCACATGTTATTAACTGGTAATTAGTGGTAGCCCAACACTGCTGTAAGGGAAGGAGAACCACAGTTTGCGAGTGGCATAAATAGCCCTTTGGGCTACAAATAATAGCCCTGACTAAGCTCTAACAGCACCACAGGGTAAACCCAAGCCTTTTGAATATCAAACAAGAAGCAGCAGTGGATTTAATGAGCAATTAGCTACTACAGTATAGTTTGCTGTAGATTGGGAGGGGTTTCTTTGAGACATTACATAGGCGCAAAGTACCGGATCCCAAGGTGAAACCACACATGCAAAAAAGAAAAATCAGCATGTGCTTGATGAGGTCTTTCATGTCGCCATGGCGGAAGCCTTTGGCAAATTTCATATACATTAAAGCTGCAGAGCAAAACAGAGATGGGCATTAAGTCATGCCCGCTCTAGCTACATCCTGGAGAAATTACAGCACGTCTGTTTTTGCTTTAAGTTTAATGAAAGAGAGTGTGTATGTGCATAGGTCAGTGATTATCCCCTATGAAAAAGTCATAAGGATAACTGCACTGCACACATCACTTCACAGGTGTTGTTGCTTGCCGTTACCAAGCACTAGACGGGTGTCACTTAGGCTCCACTGCAAAACCACCAATCACACCAACTGGCATAGCCATATCAACAAGATCAAATTTTCAGCAGACTTACTGAGAATTTGATCGCTTGTTTTCAAAATAATGTAACGGAATAACTTCTTTTTGGAACTGTTTTTGACTGAAATATTTTTCAATTCGCATGTGGTTTTGATCTGGGGGACGGCAGACCAGGACATAGGCTAGAACAGTTATTAGCACTGTTACCTTGCAGCAAGAATGACTTAGGCTCAAATACTTCTTGGCTTTCTTGTGTAGAGTTTGCAAGTTCTTCCTCTCCATGTCTGGGTTCTCTCTGGGTATTCTGGAGACAAAGTTAGGTTAATTGTTCACTCTAATGTTGTACTCGTGTACAAGTGGGTTGTTTGTCCTCTAGCTGTCCAGTGTGCACCCTAATTCTCACTCACTGACTGCTGGTGATAGACACCAGCTAGCAAACCTGCAAGTATTAAGTGGAAAAAAGAAATTATATGGGTGGCAAAATAAGGTTTTACTTTGGTACGGCTTTGAAAATGCCTCTAGCATGGCTGAAGTGAAAAAGAACAGCATCTGGAAAATTCTGAGAGGAGCCAAAGGAATATCTTAGGTTTCCTTATGGGGGCTGTGGTGTGCTGCCATTGAGTAAAGTACGGAACTAGATTTGTGGGGGCCAAAATGTCCACCCAACAATAAGAGATGCAGTTAACAGCCTGCAGAAAGTAAAGACAGACGGACGACGTAGTTCAAGTCTAAGGCAAATGATCAGCCACTGACCTAGTGAGGTCTCTGTAGTACCCAGAGACAGCACTTGCTTGAACAAAAAGAAAATGCAAACTCCACACAGAAGAGTCCAAGTTGGATTTCAATCGCAGGATCTTCTTCCTGCCTGGCAACGGCAGCAGCGTGCAGGCCGCTGTAGAAACAGTGTATCCTTTCAGTCTGCTATGGCTACATGTTTTTTCACCTGGTGTTGCTTTCCAACACACGTGTCACTATCACTCATAGCACATGTGTCTGATCATGCATGAGCTAAGAAAACAATAGAGCTCTGCTTGACTGGGACCCAACATGAGGGAGGCCTGCTGGTGTGGGTTTGGGAAATCACTGAAGGATGAGAAGTTCACTGGGAACGACATCCCCTGGTCCTCAGGAGGGAGGGAGTGGGAGGAAGGGAAAGAGGCACGGGTGTGTGGAGGGGAGAGGTGGCATCTGAGGGGCCTTGGGAGCCTGACTCCTGCACATCCCCACCTACCGTGCTCAGGCAACCTCAGGGCTACTTGGGTCCTAATCAGCAGGATACAGAACATCTCTAGGGGGCAGGCAAGGCAAGTTCCAGCTGCCTTGTGACTCCCTCTGCCCCTTGTCTCTCTCTTTCTCTCCCTACATCCTCCAGCCTTAAGCAGCACAAACACACACACACACACACACACACACACACACGCACACACACATACACTTCCTTGATCTGCCTCCTACACCCATGCCCCTGTGTCATTATTGACTCATTCTCCTTGACTGCGCCTCACCCATCCAGCGCCTTCCACTCATTACCACGGGGCATTTGGGACCGCTGGATGCCCTTCCTTCAATGTTAAGACCATAGTTTTTCTCGGCACCTCAACATGGACAAAGAAAGGGTTAAAATAAACTCTTGAAGTTAGATTTAAGAGAGATTTTGTATCTTGGACTGTGCAAAAAAAAAAAAAAACCCTGAAGGCACCAAAAAATGTTCTTCGAGATCTCATAAATTTAGAACGAACACATGATTGGCTCATCTTTATAGATATATCTTTCTGCTCACTGCCTTGCTTGGAGTGGTTTCCAAAGTTACAAAACCCTCAAGATACCCCAGCTGACTGCACAGGAAATAAATCACAGGCATAATAAATCCCCACTTTCCAAGAAGTCTGAAATATATGTGAAAAGGTGCGAGACTGAAGAAGTATTGTGATGTTTGTATTACAGCTTCTACCTGGAGTCGTCCCAAATTCACCTTTTAAATTTGAACCTTTTAAAGCATAGATTGAATTTATGAATTTTAGTAGGGCAACACAGTGTGTGTGTGTTGTTTTTTTTCTTTTTACAGCCATTTTAAAAGTTATGTTTTTTGCATTTTGTCCAGTTATAACCACAAGCTGGAGTTTATTTGAATGCACCCTTCTGGAGGAGCTGCAGAGATTCACTGCTCAGGTGGGAAAATCTGTCCACAGGGCAAATTTCAGTTGTGTGCTCCTCAAATTTAGCATTTATGGCAGATATTGGCTAGAAGAAAGCCACTGTGGAAGGAAAGCTATAGGAGGTCTAGTCTAAGGTTTGAAAACCAATGAAGGGTTTTCACTGATACATCAAATTCTGCTGGTGAAAATCTAACATTGAACATCATCTTGATCATAACATATTTAGTTAAAGGGAAGATGAATGGAGCTACACACAGGGAAGGAAGGATCTTGTACACCATTAGAAACTGAGGTTTCACCCTAAACATACAGTCAGGTGTATAATGGAATGGTTTAGATCAAGGCATACCCATGTGTTTTTATGGTAGAGTTAAAGTCTGTACCAACTTTGCAAATCAGAATATACCTGCTGAAAGAGCTGCTGATGTAATCACAGCAAAAGAGTTGACTAGGCATGTCACAATAATCAATAACTCAATTAATCGCATCATAAATTAAAACAAGCTCAATAATTTCAATTTGCCTGACTTATCGTTTTTCTCTTCCTACCAAAAACTGGATGATAAAGTTTTCAGTCTGGTGTTTTGGTCTCAACCAGCCCCCCCCGCCCAATATTATTGTTTATCACGATAACTTCGGGGGCAATTTATCACTCAGAAAAATAATTATCGTGAAAGGCCTAGAGTTGACTCAGGGAGACTGAATCCGAATGTAAAAACACTTTTCAGATTTAGACAAATCACCTAACCTTCTGATGGTTTGTCACATAAAGTCCCAATAAAATACTTCAAAGTTTGTGAATTTGCAGTTTGTATGCAATTCTTGCGGTTAACTTCTGGCTTTTTTTCTTCACTCTGGTTTGTGGAGAGTGAGCCAGACAGCAGAGTAAGTTAAATCAAAGCCGGTCACACCTGCTGCAGCTGTGCATAGCAAGCTTACTGTGGTCCTCCGCCTCTCTCTGTGGGATAGGGAGGGCGTTGGGCTGAAATGTTGATTTATGCATGTTGATGTACAAAGGTTTTTAATGAAGAGGAATAATGACCTGTATTTACAGAGAAAACCTGTGGGTTGACAGGCCTGTTTATAACGCCGCGCTGGCCAACAGCTGTCAAGTGCATTTGACACCGAGTAGACCAGGATGTGCTGACAACATCTGTTTACAAAACAGCTCCAGGACAGTGCTAGCACAGTGCTAAGTGTTCAACAACAATGGACTGGACTAAATACACGTTTTCTCAGCGTTCGATGTTCAAGAAATAGAGCATGCATCAAGCTATGTTTTGCTTGACAGAGCTGCAAATAATACAATTAGTTTTTTTTTTTTCTCCTTTAAATTAACAGCTTGAAAGTCAAATTTACCCTTGGCTTTTGGGAAGTGCACACAGCACTAAATTCCCACCTTGTGTAAACTGAGATGCGAGCCCAGCGTGATGACAGCGCAACATAGAAAGGAGTTCTGTGCTGCGCTGTAGGCGAGACTGACGTGTGTTCTTTAAGAGTTTGCCAAGTACAATAGTGAGAGGCGATGGTTTTTCTTCTATACTAATTGAGTCAGCATGCACTGCAACTGGTCAAAGTGACCTTTTACTGGATTACAGCGCATTGACTCTGCGCTTCAGGGAGCATTAATAACACAGCAAACAGAAATGGAGAGAAATGTAAAGCCTACAGTGTTAACACATTGCATTAAGTTACTAGAAAAGCCTCTGCTGGATAAGCTGCGATAAATGGAAAATAGACTGTATATGTCACCCTAGTTCCGAATTTTTAATCGCGAGATTTGTTTAAAATAAAAAAAAAACAAAAAAACTGTCAATATACCTACAGTAGATTATAATTTTGTAATTTGCATTTGCTATATAACCAAGCTAGCTAAACCTGGAGGAAATAGCCACTGGGTAATCTGAGAGAAACCAAGATCGAAGCACACATCTCTGTTCACAGAAACAACTAAGTAGTTTCTGCTGGGGGTAAACCGATTGCAGTTTTCTGTCCGATACCAATCCTTCAAAAGTTTGGCGTGCCGATTTGGATTTTGGCCTATACCGATTTTTTTGTCTGGTATGTTGCTATATATAGCAACAATGTGCATTGTTGTTATAGTTATCAAATTGGTAACATTGAGGTGACTATTGTGAACAATGCATGTGCAGATGTGAACTGGTAGGTGGATCTGTCAGTATATAAATACATAAATTTGTAGTTGCTCAGTGGTGCTCACTGGGACTTTCCATAGACATCCAACAGATTTTTGTGAACACACTGACAACAGATCATATCATAAGCATGACATCACAAGCATGCATAAAACTAAACCTGTACAGCTGCATAGAAGTTATCTAAAAAACAAAAATATTATGGTTTAAGAAATTGATATTGAGTTTTACACTGCCTTGCTTTTCAGTTACTCTCATTGAAAATGAAATAACGCTTCATTCTCTACGAGTAGACAACAGTTGTTTAAATGACCATTATTTAGAAATAATTACCCAATGTGACTGTGAAAATGGTTTAAAGCCTCATAAAGTAGTAGAACATATTTAAGGATGCTTTGTCTTCACACGGTAGAAGTCCAATTTAGTCGAGGCCAGTTATTCTTCAAGTTTGGGGCGCATCCCTTAGGAGTGGCGCAGTATCAAGATAAGTATATTATCAAGTCTATTACATAGATAATGAAAAAGTGAAAAAGGTATAGCCTTAAATCTGATTCAGGAACTGTTTGAATAATGATAAAGGTGTACCTGTTTGATGCAGTGTAAATGTTATGAACCTCAGATGAGGATAAAAAGAGATAAAAACAGAGTCAGAATGATGGATAGCTTCCCTTAAAATTACAACAATGGTAAAAAAATAATAAAAATAAATAAACAACTGATATTTATGAACTCTGTTCTTTTAACGTGAATTGTTTGTCAAGATACAATATTAGCTTCTGTTTAAAAATTCTCTTCAAAATTGAGATTTATTAACAAATATTTGGCCTTGAAAGTCTAGGCTCATCTCAGAAAAGCAGTTAGCTTCCGCCTCCAAGCTAATGGCTAATTCAGTGCTCAATTCCAGTCGTCAATAGCTAATATCTGACAACTTTTGCATATAAACCTGCTTAGATACCACTCAGTGAAAATGCCAAGTTCCCTAATCAGCAGTCATTTAGCTCTGCATAAGTCTAATAATGATCCATTCATGAAGATGGGATAAATCTAAAAGTTACAGAATGGTCCCTTCCAAGAACTGAACCTGGATTTATAATAAATCAAGACAACAAAAAAGATTTTGGCTACAGAACTTTGACACAAATTCCCTTACAAACTCAGAATGATTTCTTTAAATTCACATAACTAACCTTTATTGATAATGAATATCGCAATGGGAACATTTCAAAGACACTCTCATCTTCACTGCACTTCAGTTAGACATACCTGAACCACGGGGTGTCCCCCAGACAGCGCCTTCACGGCTCCTCGGCTTCCCTCCGTCTCATAATGGGCCCTGTGGTGGGACTTTGGCTGCACCTCAATCTGCAGGTTGTACGGACCGGAGCAGGACGGCAGCTGCCAGTCAAGAGCCGGCAGTGAGGGGCTGCAAAGAACAGGACAAGTTGATTGCTCTAAGCTGAAAGTAACATAAGATTAAAATCACTGCTTTCATTTAATTGAATTTGCAGATGTGAACTTCCAGGCGCTCCACTGTTGTCTCCATGTCAGAAAAACCTGGATCTAATAATTCCAAGCTTGCTTTAAATTAGCCACAAATTGGGCCACTTTGGAGTAATCCAACTGGCTTGATCTTCCTCCATTTCATCATGCTCCTAAATCTAACCAACAGCACTATTACACTGACATGCATAATTCTTTAGGCCAGGTTAATAATTAGTCGTGTCTTTTATGTACAAAAGCAAATGAAAAGCAAATGTGGCCCAGTTTGAGAGCTGTGTGTTTTACATTATGGCATGACAGGTGGAAACAGCCGCGACGAGTTAAGAAAGTGACAGCGAGATGAAAGACATGTCTGAGGCGCGCAAACAAAACCTGGTACAGACCGGCGTTTAAGCTGCTCTGTCGCGGGATTGGATAACACTGAGATTTGACAACAGAAGCCCCGTCGGTTCTGAAGAGAGCAGATCAAGAAGCGCGGCCCGTCTTGGCGCGCGCGATATCTCTTTCTCCGAGCCGCAGCTGGCATCCCTCAACGTCATTGTTCTCCAGACAGAGAGTCAGAGATTCCCATGTGAACGAGGCAGAGATATCTAAACCAAAACAAACATGCGCAAGACAATATTTCTCTGCTGGCCGGATGCCTGCTAAACGCAAACCCTCAAACCCTTGACCTGAGGGGCGGTTTGACTGAAACCAATCTCTGGCATCTCTGTGGAACTTGCGGGCTGTTTGTTGACCCAAAACAAACTGATTTCCCCCCGCAAGGCTTTATCTGCCCAGACGGTGCATGACATCACGTTAGCTGCGGGGAGAAAAGATGGTCTAATGGCGCGACAGGCCAGTGCAGAGAGCCAGCTGATTAACTCCCAGACTGCTTCCCCTTCAATCGAGCCTGTCACCGTTACTTCCTGTTCCTCACTATCTTAATCAAACACTTGATTTCCGACAGGAAAGTGTGCTATTGGCTTGGAAAGACATGCCACAAAGGGGGGCTCACCTTGTGTGTTTGTTTGAGCGTGTGTCTACACATCATATTTGTGTATGAGTTGTTATAGCAACAGCTGCATACACAAGCTGAGCAACTCCTCTGCGCGAAATATGATTTATGAAATAGCTCTGATCTTCAAAGGGAGCTTGTTTGGAAGTGAGGAGCGTGTATCTTTGATTCTTTGCCTTTTGATACGGCCTTTGAAGATTAAAAACTGAAACAATCTTGTCCTCTCAGGAAAATAAGCAAAACTTAATATAGATGCAAAAAGACAATACATGAGTCAGATTGAGATGATGGATTGTGTACTCAGTAAAACAGTGAGCTAGAGGCTTAAAGGTAAAGATCAGAGGCCCAATTAAGGTAGTAGAAGTGTGTGCATCTCTGCTTCTAACAGCAGTTTTGGGGAAAGTTGTATTTGAATGATTAATATAAGTTATCCACTGGTGGAACTTTATTTAGAAAGGAGGATACAGCTTAACGTCTGTCATGTATTATTTGTTTTACGGTAACCTTTGTAAATGTGACTCCCTGGTGGAACCCCACTGCCTGTGACAAACTTTGCAAAGAGATGCTTCCACCATGAGCTGTGGGTGGTGTGTAGATGGGGTTCTAGTCTGTGTGGGATTGCAGATAATGCAATAAATATTGCGTGGATTAAGAGGGAGCTACCAATTTCCAAAGTGATGTCAGAGATTGTAGTTTGCATTTATGATCAGGACAATGAGACCTGATCATCCTGCTCACAAAAACAAAACACGCTCAGAATTACTAACAAGCATAAAATACTCCTGCAGATCCACACGTATAAGAAGGTTTAAAGCAGATACAATCTTTACCATCTTTAATGGATAATGCATAGGATTTAAATGTAGCCTTGTGGTGCTCACAAATACTTTACATCTTGTCTTCCACTGTGTGAACTTTTCCTTTTTTAATAGAACCTCAAAGGCTGCCACATAAACCATTTCAATGTGGCACCGGAGTTTGTGTTGTAATCCAGGCTTATTTATTCAATCTGTCAACAAACCAGGGGAATAGAGAAAAAACTTTCTTTTTTTACTTAAAACCAAAATTCTTAAGCACAGATAAAACATTAAAACGCATCCAGGGCTTATATTGATAATTTATACGCCCTGGATACACAGAATGTAGTCACATAATGACAGAAACTGAGACAGACTTCACTTTGACAAGAAATATTGCAGTGTTTTAATGCCATGAGATCTTGTCCTACTAGATATTGTTACACTCCAAATCAGGACAAATTAATGCCATTTTGTTGCATCTTCTTCAAAGCTGTCGTTAAATGAAAGCAAGCAGAAGACCTAGCCAACCCATCGTCCAACACATGACTGGGCAGGTACAAAAATGTTAACAGATTTGTGAAACCTCAACACACAATAGCAGGAGTGGCTTACCTGAGGTAAGGCTTGGGTTTAGACCAGGAGTATGGATGCTGTGGTACATCCAGAAACCCTCCACAATAATTCTCCTTCTTGAGGCTAAGGCGGGAAGGGTACTCCTCATGTCGAAGCTCCCCTTCTGGACCCAGGTCCTCACCTCCGGGTTCCACCTTCAGACTCATGGATGGTGAGAGGTCCAGCATGGTCTTCCGTGTCTTGATTGGAATTCCTTCCCCCATGTCAGCCATTCCATCTGTGGTGAGGGCATTAATAGCTGCTACAATGGCAAGGTTGGTGTACTGGTTGGTGTTGGAAAGCCAGCTCTCGTCTGTGACGCTGACCCTCGGGGAACCATGTGAAGAAGGGGTGGGTGATTGGTTGGGTGAGCACGATGTTTGCTGGTAAGAAGAGCCGCTGAAACTGTATTTTCTCTTGCCCATGCCACCGCTGTTGCCTCCGCCAACGCCACTGCAGGAGGGGGAATTCGGCCGGGACCCACGTGGCTGCGCTGGCCATCCCTCCTCTGCCATTGCGCCTATTTGAGGGGAGTTGGAGGGCGAATGGTGAGGAGAGGTTGCAGGACCGATGGCATGTGGACAAGACAGAAGTGAGGATGACCCTCTGGGCGAAACACTGGGTGACTGCCAGGGAGAGTTCTGCGGGGAATTGTCGTAGTTGTAAAAGCCGGATTCGTAGGACGAGGCCTCTGAGTTACAGCTGCGAGAGGATATGCTGCTCGCGGGGCTTAGACAGCTTGGATCACGGTACCCATCCACATTGGGCAGCGTCAGTGTGACAATGGAGTTGACGCCTCGTTTGATGATGTGATCTTCTCTGCCGCTGGCTTCTACCTCATCCTCCGGGTATTGGCTATAGGCGGTGATCTCTATACGAGGGCTTTCCAGAGCCGGAGCGCCGTTGGGTCTCAAGGCTTGAGGCAGGTAGTAACTTGACGCGGCATGGTTGTCATTTTGGACACTGTAGCCAGTCTGGTGGCAAGAGGAGACTGGGATCACAGCACTGGACTGCAATGTGTGGTACTGCGTAGACAGGCATGGGTTGCCCATGCCAATTGGAAGACTGATGTTTGGTGTGTAGTTGTATGCATCTGAGGAACAAAAATCAGAATTATTATTTACAACTAATTCAATGAAAATGCTTTTTTTTAAAAATGAATTCAAGATGGTGCATCAATTCAGTATTTCCCAATTTAGATAGAGCAACAAAGCATGTCTTTGAAAACATCTGTGGAAGCTTTACTGCACATGATGCACAGTCACATTTTGCACAGCTACTCTGTTTGATCAGTGGATCCACGGCTCTGTTCGGCACACCCTGCTGTCATATGTACTCTACAAGAATTCCTCCTGCAGCTCTGATTGATGCTCCGTTTGATTGATTGCATCACTCACCGAGTGAATTAGGCCCTCCCCTGTGGACAGCTGACAGCACTCTCGCATCGCTCCGAGCTTGTGATTAAGTCAAAGAGAGTTGGCTGTAGCGCTGTACACACAGATGCACAATGGTACATGCTCAGTACACACGAAACCGAGCGTGTACTGTGCATACCGAGAACATCGCGAGTGCAAGTCAACTACAAAGTCAGAGGAAGCACTTACATCCTAACGTACGTACCTGCACGGTCGAGGTTGGCCGCTTTGACAAAACTCACACGTTGTTTTTTTTTTGCTTTTTTTTATCTAACAGCTTTAGTGATGCTGAAGGTGGTGAGACATAATATCACTGAGTCTGAAACCTGTTAAAGGGTACTCTCCTTAATGTGTTGTGCTATATTTGTCAACCACAACACCATTGTGCATCACATGAAATGACAAAGCCGTCACATGCCACATAACATGTGGGCAGAGGTTTTAAAATTAGTTTACGGACCTGCTTTTAGAAATATGCATCTCCAATAAAGCAGTTAGGATTAGTGATAGAAACAATGGACATTTAAATCAAAAGCCAAAACTTTGAGAAACAGTACACCCAAAAGTTTTCAGACAATTTAATGTCAATCCCCTAACAGCAATAAATTAGGATAGGCATTACTGCTCCTCACTACCCACCTCTGTCTGATTCATTCTGGGCAGCTTGACTGTCCTCAAACAAATAGCTGAAGTCAAACTCTTGCTCTTCTTGCTGGGAACTCATCTCTGCCTCTGTCATTATCCACTCTTTCAGCATGAAAGCTAGTGTGACCCAGCTCAGTCCTCTCTGATGCCTTTCTCTCTCTTTTCTGGTCTGAACAGATGATCTCCCGCCCGCTCCACCCGTCGTGATACTCCTCCTTGAGTCAGGCCTGACTGCCTTTAGCTTGAGCTGCAGCAGATAGGTTTTTTCTCCTGCTACTCCTCTAAATGTGTGTTTGATCTGTGCACTGCACTGCAAGCGCACTTGACTTCTTCTGACACCCACTCAAAACACATTGAGGCTTTCACTTTTACACACGGCATGATGTTGAAACTCGGGTTTTCCGGGTTCACACGCGTCACAGCTGCTGAAGAAAGAAAACTTTCAAAAAGCTCTGAATTTTTTTTTTGTTGTTGTTTTTTGGGAGTGCGGGGAGATGATTATAAGAAAAGCCAAAGCCACACTTGAAGTCAAAACAGTGCCTCCACGTTTGCTTGCGGCGTGGTTTCAAAGTGCTCTGACTATCGCACAGATTATAGCGTGTTCTCTACGTGCACAGCAATTTTTCTCAATTACACTATCGTGATCAAAACATTCTCTCACCACAACTAAACCAGTATGACTAAAGGATAGTGGAGCTTATCCACAGGGATTGTGGTGGAAGCTGCACTCAGACTGACAGGATCTCAGAACGAGAGATACGTGGTCCCTCACAGGAGTCATCGGCAGCCTCTGGAACCGAGAACCTTGGGGCCACTTTTTGTGCGCGCATGGCTGGCAAAGAGCTCTGGCCAAACATAGGACGGGTCTATGTGTGTGTATGGACATCTGGGTTTATCTGCGATAGCTTAGCGGCTCACAGCGCATAGCTGAATCTCCATGTGGTTACGCATAGCTCCCTGTCAAGTCGGCTACCCGACATCCCACAACGCGCAGATCACAGCTCTTCGTCTTAGTTGCAAACACAGACACACGCACATGCCTGTTACCAATTATGAGGCTTAGTGCTCAGGGACCGAAATGAATAATAGGCCTGCACCCGTCTGTACGAAACCTCAAAGACTTAATGAAATTCCCAACATCCACAAAAAGCCAGTGCCATCAGCACTGAAAATTGAGACTAAACAGACTATAAAGAGCTTCAGATAAAAAAAAGAAGAAAGAAATCAAAGTTTGCTGCCTTGAACGTGAAACGGGATCTGATTTGCGTGCCTTCCAGCAGAAAACGGGCACCACAGAATACCGCCCATGCTCAAATGTTAGTGCATTTTATTTAACCATGACTACAGCTCGAAGCTAAAAAGTAACATGAGATGTAAATTATATTACACTTACTAACAATATAAATATATATATATATATATATATTATATATATATAGTTTATATGTTTTATGTATTGACATTAGTGTACATTTTTATTTTAAAAAAAGATTACTGAACTTATGATGAAATTCTCTACCAGCTGTGGAGGGATTGATGTATTGATGTGAAGTAATACAAAAATATTGTTTCACACAAAAAAAAATAGTGAAAAGCCATTTTTTTAGTCTCGACTTTGACACAGTTTGAAGGTGGTTCTATAGTGTAGAAAGCTAAAAAATATAGAATTTCAGTGAGAGAAAAGTAAACAACAAATATTTTACACATTAAGGGAGTTTCGCTTCACTCATCCATCCAGAAACTATCATCTGTTGACCTGATTTAGTCCTTTCTCTGATCCACCGCCTCCCGCACCATAACTGCAGGGATGCAAAGCAGCTGCTTAGTTTGCTTGTGTCTTGGGCCGGCCATGTCTCTCCCTCTCTCAAACGTCTATTTTTTAAAAAAGGCAAACCACCACCTAAACTTCTGCACAGAAGCCTAAAAAGAAT
This sequence comes from Alfaro cultratus, assembly GCA_903066825.1. Classification (NCBI taxonomy): domain Eukaryota; kingdom Metazoa; phylum Chordata; class Actinopteri; order Cyprinodontiformes; family Poeciliidae; genus Alfaro; species Alfaro cultratus. The sequence goes on along the minus strand of CAEFZX010021975.1, from coordinate 3,791 downwards.
CAAGATTCTCCAAGGACTCCTGGGATGGAAGCTCTCTATGTGTTCCCTCCTCACCCCTGGACCTAACATGACACTTTCACAGCAGTCAGGCTTTATGAATCCGTCCCATCATCATCCTCAATAAGAGGTGCACCTGCAAATACGGCTGGTCATGGTGTGCATGTAACGCATTTGAATTAGACTGTGTTATTCTTTGGCAGAGTTCAGCCAAAACAATGTGTTGTGGGACTGACACAATGAGAATTTAAAAGATGACACTTTTTTTTCAGTCAATAAAAACTGAAATTAAGAGAATATTCTACATTAATGCATTTTATATTAAAATCAAACATAATGAAGCCGTATATAAACGTTACCTTCCTCTGCAGACTTCATATCGGCGGCGGCGGTAGATTTGAGACGCTGGAGTCCCCGCTCCTGACCGGCTGCTGCTCCGAAGTTGAACTTGGCTTCGACGCGCAGGCCGGAGGTCTCCTGCATTCAACAAGCGATGCTCAACTTTTCGTCCGGCTGTCTTCGCCGACGGCGCTGTTCAAGAGCGTCAAAAACACTGCTTCACTTCACGCACCGAGAGGCATAATTCGCTTCGGAATCTTTAAAACAGAAAAGTGAACTTTTCCTCTGAGCTCGAGCGAGAGGAGTTAAAACGTAGAGGAAAGGAGGGGAGGTGGGGGGAGGAAGAGTGGCAGCGTTTGGACCGGGTCGAGGTGAGCTTTGGGTCGCTTCTGAGCGGCGAAGGTTCGTTGAGAAACCTCCGCAGTGGGATGACGCGGCTGGGTTTTGTCGGAGGAGCCGGCTCCGGTGCTTTTTAAAGCTGGAAAACACCCTCCGTCCGCGCGCCGCCCATTCCACGGGATGACGCGGCCGGCTTCTGCAACCTCCTGGAGCGCCTGATGATGTCGTCCACCCAGGGAACCCTGCGGGGGAGGCGGAGGGAAGGGCGAGAGAGAGAGAGAGAGAGAGAGAGAGAGAGAGAGAGAGAGAGAGAGAGAGAGAGAGAGAGAGAGAGAGAGAGAGAGAAATGAAGTTACACCGACGTCTTCCACGTCAACAAATGGCCTGTCCACATTATTCTGTTGATAATATTCCCACCCCTCAGTGTGAAGTGAGCTTTCCATATGAGTAAACAACCCCAAATAAATATTTTATTTATTTATTTATTTTAAGTTTGACGGTTTCTATTTTTTTTTTTTTTCAAAATGCAAAAATAAGATTTTCTCAGTTCTGAAGATGTCCATCATCTAATCACGAGAAAATTGAGAAACTCAAAGTTCAAATCTCATTCTTTACCACATACCAGACTGACAAAGTGTGGGATTTCGCTTAGCTACTGTCACAGGTCTGGGAAAGTATGGAAAAGAAGGCAGAGTACCAGAAAATATTTGTTTTTTTCTGAAATGTATTCCCTGTTCAATTCTCTCCTTTCTTCATTATGTTTTTTCTGTGCCTTCCTTCTTCCAGTCCTTCCTGACTTTTTTTTTGTTTTTTCCCTTCCTTCTTTCTTCCTCCTTTTTTATTGATTAAAAAACAAATTTAGTACAAAAATCCCCTGTGTAAATCCTGTCATAACTCACATCATCCAAGTATTGTTTTTTATGTAAATGTCACAGTGAATCGGACGAAGCCTCTGACAGAAGACTGATTCTCATGACATGGCATGCTAACAGCTCGACAGCAGAGAAGATACAGGAACACGTCATGAGTGACACCATCAGTTGTTGGCCAGCACTGTTATTCCACCTCATTTGCTTTTTTTTCATCTTTAAGTTTCTGCCTGGCCGGATGGCTAGATTCCCTGGCAGAGAGATGTTGGAGTAGGGGATTTGATGCCTGCCCTTTATTATTGAAGACGTGTTTTGAAAATGTTCCTTCTGTCTTTGCTCTTCATCCAAGCATCCTTCTTTTTAACAATTGATTACTACTAAATTATTTTTCCATCCCCTTACTGCTTCTGTGTTTTGCTAAATCTTTTCTTTCTACGCTTCTTTTTCCCCCCCTTCCTTCTCGCTTCATTTCATTGGTTTGTTGCTTAATTCCTTCTTTCCATTTTCCTTTGTTGCTTCCTTCATCTGGTTTTTGCCGATCTTGTGTTTGAATTCAGATTTTATCCTGGAATAGTGTGAACTTTGGACATAATCTGTACGCCGTGAAAACAGAAAAAAAACAAATGTGTATTTTGCGGTAAAACTCCGTCAGCTGCTGTTGTCAGAATTTCACCATAAAATTATGAGGAAAACATTTTTTGTCTTTCATTGTTTAGACGGCATCGTCATTGTTGACTTTATGGTTAAAAAATGAAAATATTTTAACAAAAGTGTTTCTCCTAAAGCGGACATGAAAAGCACCTGTAAAATGAACGTACAAATGCAAAATGTACAAATGATCATTTTCACCAATTAGTTCCACATCAGATTAGCAGATTGAAATTGTTTTCTAGCTTTCAGATTTTTCCGGTAGCAATTTTACTGTTGGCAATCGCTGTTCAATACACAGATATTTTCACAGCATAAGACTTTAAAAGATGAATTTATTTCAGATTATTTTACACATCGTAGTGGCAACAAACTTGTTCGCCCCTCGTCTAAACCCCAACTGATGTAAATGATCTGTGTCAAGAGATTTTTTTTATGCTAGCAGTTTTGTTAAGATATGAATGGACGCTAATAGATTGTAGCAAGCCGCAAGTCTCCCCATATGTTATTGTGGACACCTGTCTCAATGGTGTCTATTACACACAAAGCCACCCGTCCGTGCCATGAATCCCTCAATCTTATCTCAGAAGCTGGCTTTTATGCCTTGTGTTGATAACAGCTTTGATGGTCTGGTTCTCTTGTTTGGCCTGTTTGAAGCTCATCTGGTTTTTCTTACGGAGAACTGAAATATTAACTCATTCTGCCACAGAAGACTTTTCCGTCGTAATTCTATCTTGTTCTGCTAGTGCCAAGAGAACACAGTGGAAGAGATAATATATTTTATTGTCCGGCTTCGTCTTGGACTTCTGGGCATAGAGGTGAGCTGCAGCGTTAAATGACGAAAAATCTTTTCCCAAATTCAAGTAATACACAATGTGGATGTGAAAAAAAAAAAAAGATGTGTTGTGTGATGGAAGAGCCTGTACCGCATTTAACCAAGGCTAGTATTTCTCTACGCAGCCATGCAGGGTTTGACTCCAAAGATATGCACCTTTGTTACATATCTTCTTTCTTTTATGATTATTGTAAGAACATGATATAAGCTCCACGGAATCTTCTCAAAACACACGAAACCAAAGTTCTTTAAAACATTGCATTGGTAAATTTGAGACATTGAGTTTTGGCTTCTGCTAAGCTATAAGTCACCCTTAAAAGATGCTGATGTATTCCGTGTTACATTCTAGGATTATTAGGATTAGAAATAATCCAAATTAAAGTCATTCCAAGTGACCTCTTAAAAACTACTAGGTTCGTCTACAGGAGGAAGTGGCAAATTGTAAAAACACAGAGACAGCTAGTTGGTGCAAAATTAGTGAGTTGTATTAATATTTACAATATATATATATAAGTCAGTTCACAATTTAAAGTCCAAATGAGTTCCTTAAACCAAGGAAGTCAACCAGTCTTTGTTGATGATGAAAGGGAAAAAACAAATAAAAAATAATAATCCAGTTCCTTCAGTGAAGACTTGTTGGGCTGAATCTCCAACCAGTTCGGAAGAGTTTCCTCAGATAATAGGTGTTGTATTTCCGGATCCGCTAAACGGTTAGCTCGCCAGTCTGGTCAGCATGAAGCCAGACAATCCTTGCTGTATCCCAG
>CAEFZX010021974.1:0-48004 GCA_903066825.1 Alfaro cultratus | reverse complement strand
TTTTGCTGCACAAACCAGCACAAACGTTTGACACCAATTTTGTCTGATTTGAAGAAGGTGGGGGGGCAACTTCACTCAGGTGCTGTTGCAGCGTTTTCTCATAGAACAACAGTAGAACGTTCTCGGATGGACTCACCTTTGTGTCGTCAAACACAAACTCTTTACGCAGAACCTTCTCTTTCTCCGTCTCCACCACGATGATGAGCTTTGCATGCATTTTCTGGGATTTTACCAGCTGCAGGACTGGAGAGCATGGAAACGATTCAAATAAAGCCGACAAAGCTACAAAAATACTGAACAGAAACGACAAAAGTTTGCTGCTTCAATAAGATCTAAAAATTCACTCCTCTAACAGAGGAGGCTCTGTTTCCTCTAGACGACGTCTAAAGATCCAGAGAGATGTTGCTGTTTTTACTGTCTTGACCTTTTTTAATTGAAAGAGAACATGTCTCGGTTTTAACGACTTTTTTAAAATCTTGTTAAATCCAGAACGTTTTCTAGTCTTGACGAGTTTTGCGCTTCGCTAAAATGAGAAAACATTTTCACATGTTTTTCTATGAACTCAGCTCAACCGCAGCATCAAAAGGAAGCTGTGCAGGACGTCCTGACGGGGAGTTGGCGTATGAACACTTGCTGCTGGAGGATTCTGCTGTGTCTGGCATTTAGGGGTTAGATTGTGACTCCTCTGAGGATTTAATGTTTCCAGATTGAAAACCTAAAGAGTTGGGTTTCAGCTCTCTAACACAATCACAGAAACAGGTTTTATCTATACATCCATACTTTTGTTTTCTGTACTGTTATGAAATAGGTTCAATCTCTTAATCAAAATTACATACTGGCATCAATTTAAAACAAAAGTTTATTTTACTATCCAAGTGGACAGTACAGGCTCCTCTCTCACCAGTAGATTAGAAAGTTTTTTTTTCAGCTGTCAAGATAGTGGAGTTATAATCTTTCCTAAACCTAAAACAGACCAAACACAAACTGAAAGGAAAAGGAAAAACTGCTATCACTTTATGGGGGATTTTTTAAGCTATTGGTTGGGTAGAGCTATAAGATATAGACATAGTTCACTCTATATATCCCTAGTTATGTGATCTAGACTTAAATATAAAGTTCAGATGATATATTGAAACAAGTGAACCCAGAGAGGGTGCACTAGTGCTAATCCTTTGCTTCACAGAATTGTATTTGTTGGAATTATTTTCTCACTTTTGCTCCAAACTACTTGGATAAATTTTGGTTTGACTCGAAAATCTTAGAAATGTGACTCTTGAGTTCTGCTCAACAACTGCATCCTGATTCTACCGCTTGAGAACACTTCTGGGAAAATTATTCAAAAATGGCCTAGAAGGAATTATAAATGCTGCTGACATTGCAACATGTCAAGAAATGTCTCATAAATAGGTGTTACTTTGAAGAATGAAAGGGAAAATACACAGGAAAGTTGTAATCCACATGTATGGAACAAAGATATCGTACTAAAGTGCAAAACAGAAGAAGAAGAAAAACGGATTCTCCTACAGCTTTCTGGGAAAACTCATCTCAGTTCATCAAGTAGGAATATTTCTTTGTGGAGAAAGAAGCTATTCTACAGGCTAATATGGAAATGTCTTACTTTTATTGTGAACAAAGTATTTATCTTCCGGTCCGTCTCTGGACTTCTTGAAGAAGAGTTTCCCGCTTTCGACGTCCACCTTCAGAACCATCTTTGTTGAAATGCCGAGCAACTCTTGCTTCACCTGCCGGTCAAGAAAGAATCATGTCAGATAAAACCTGCAGAAGTTTTATTCTGTTTATTTTTATCATTGAAGTTTGATTTAAGAAAAATAAATAACTAAAGCTGAAGGGGAAGCACCTCAAACGAAACAATCGGTATAAGAGATTTCCGGTGGCCTCCATCGTAGCCGACGGCCTCGAAAACAGAACTCTTGGCCTGAAAAGTGAAAGAAGAAGTGTTTTCTCTCTCTTTCTCTCTGTCAGCGACAGACGTCATGCGGTTAGTCTCCCAGGAAACGAGGTGAAAAGCGACCAGCATGTGTGCAGCTGCCCACACCTTGTCCTCTATGGAGTAGAGCAGTTTGGTGAGCTGCTCCAGTCTGTAGCTTATAGATTGTCCCGAATCTACAAGAATCTGGAAGCACATGGAGAAAAACGCAGGATGAGATCAGGTTTCTTTTTGTGTGTGTGTGTGTGTGTGTGTGTGTGCAAGTAATGCTAAGAATCAAGATGGCCACCAACCTGTTTAGGCCCAAGGCCGGGGGAGAGCTGCTGGTCCAACGCTCTGTGGAAGATCTCGAGAGTGGGGAGGACTCGAGAGATCTCACTGGCTCAGAGAGAGAGAGAGAGAAAAAAAGTCAGATGAAATCTCTCTATTCAGAAAAAAAAAAAAAATCTGACGTCTTGAGTGGCAAACGCACCAGTTTAGATTTTTGCACACAGCCGTGATGAGCTTCTTGAGGCCGGGCAGGTTGGGGTTTCCGTTTTGCACCTGCTCCGCGTCCAGGCAGATGGAGGTCCTGAAGTACTCCTGGACGGCCATCTGGTGTTCCTCTGACAGCCTGGAAGCACCAACCAAAACTCAAACACCCTGCAGCAACGTCAGCAGCTACTCGAGTTACAAATCAGCGACATGTGGCTGTGAGTTTTATTCTTTTCTCCGTACGTGGACAGGTCTATGTGCTGCAGCCTCATCAGGTACGTGTCCGACAAGGTCTTGGTGGCCTGCTCTGACGTCTTGGTTTCACTTTCTTTGGCGTCGGCCAGGAAGTTCCTGGGTGGAAGCTGCGGAGGAAGACTGTTGGATTCTGGGACACAAACCACAGATGGGAGGTGTGAGAGTTGGTTAAGTTTGCAGCATGTTAGTGTTTTGTTGGGGGTTTTTTTGAAGTGGGGTGGAGGAGAAACTGACCTTGCTCTTCTTCTGCCTCCTCCTCCCTCTGGACCGGGTACTGCAGGTGTGTGACCAGGCCCATGTTGGGGCTGTAGTACGCCTCCACCAGCTCAGGCAGCATCACAAAGAACCGGATGGGAACGCCTTCAGAGGCCTGTGGTAAAGGGAAAAAAAATCAGTTCTGTAGAAAATCACATTTCTACGACGGCGTATCAGGGCCGTCGTGGATAAAAATAAAGGATAAAGGAAATAAGAGTTAATTTTCACAACAACAAAAAAGTCAACAATTTTTAGATTAATCTCTGAAATTTTCTAGGAAAATAAAGACTTGGAAATTTCTGAGTTAGAAAACGTTAAAACTTTTGACTTTTGGAGATTTTCTGAGTTTCAAAAGCTGAAACTTTTCTACTTTAATTCACCATCTGACAATAAAAGAAATAAAGACAAAAAAAGACAAATGGCACAGCTGCAAAACTAGCAAAGTTTGTATCATTCAAAGGTCCTTTTGACACTGATATAAACTTGTTGCACCAGTGCAGATGGTTCAGGCAGATGGAGAGTTTTTTTTTTTTTTAACCAATTCTCACAAATTAAAGTCAAAATGTTCTATATAGCAAAGTATTCATCTCTTAAAAATCAGTCTTCCTGCTTCAGTTTAATTTCATAGCAGACATGAACCACACATTGACTTCTACTCTAACGCAGATTTCATTTACATTGTTAAAACTTTTTCCACATAAATATGTTTTTATTCCTGAGAACAGACTAAATCTTCTTCAGTTTTATTCAAAATAAATGAGTAAAGCAGTTGACTTTCTTTCAACAAAGAAAACATTCCTTTCCCACAAAAAACAAACTAACAAGCAAAATAACTATTTTATTTGTTTAATAAAATAATTCCTGTTTTGCTTTCCAGCTCACTAGCGCTCTTGAATTGACCATTTTGGTCCATGTTACAAAAAGTTTGTACACCCCTAACCCCCGACAGGCAAAGCTTGCCTTTTATCTGAAAGTGCGGCTAAAGACTGAAACAGAAAAAAAACAACAACTATGTTTACAAACCGCTTTGTGCGGCGAGAAAAACTGAAACCACAAGTCGCTGCATCTCCACAGAGAAACACGACGGTGGGAGTGTCATGCTGTGGTTCTGACTCACCGGAGCTGCACTCAGATTCGTTCCAGCACCTTTCAGATTTTCACAGTAACGCTGCAATACTTCACTCCTTCGGTATTTGTGGTGTAATTATTTGTAAAAGCTCAAGAAATGTCAATTCTTTCGCAGGGCAACGGAGTTCGACTTCGCTTCTTTTGTTCCTCTAAGTCTTTTTCATTTGTCTCATGTAATTTGTTCAGAGAAAATGGGTGAAAGTTTTGCTACAGTTTGATAAACTCCCACCAGAAGATGCAAACGGTGGTGGACGTTCGTCTCGGAAGGAAAGCAGAGCAGAGATTGTAGGTTCAGATTTGAAGACTCTGACTGAGCAGAAAGGTTAAACTCTTGTTCACAGCTTCCTTTTCATCCGGCTAATCTGAGCTAAACCAAAAACATCTCAAATATTTCCACTCGTCAAAACGCACACTAATCCAATCTGGTAGATTTCTTTCTGGTGCAGCGGTGTCCAAACTTTTTGTTTTTCACGTGGGCCAAAATCGTAGAGAATTATTTCAAACAAAAACCACACGAAAAAGGCTTTCAGATTGCTTTTTTTATTTTATTTTTTTCCTCTTTTTTTTTTAGAAAAATAGAAAAAAATTAATGTATTCTCAGTATTTGAGTCACTCTTTCTTTGAAAACACTTCATGTTTGGCTTAATCAATTAACTAAATGCAAATCTGGATCCACCAAAGTCTGCTTTTAAGTGAAAGTCTGTGGCTGGATGTGGTCTATTTAAAAAAAAGAAAAGAAAAAGAAACAAAGCAACAATCGTGGTTAAATTAGAAGTGTTTTACGTCATATTTTCCATGGTCCACGTTGCCCTAGTTAATAAAGAAAATTCTCCATATGCATCGACTGTCTGATCGCTGCCAAATTTGTGTCACTCTTAATTTGCACAAACTGAGTCCAGTGGGTGCAAACAGACCCCAGACCACATTTTGGACAACTGTGAACTCATGCAAGACGGATTCAAATCCCTTCTTCTTCCTTGAAACATCTCATATTCAAGCAGCTCAGTCTTTTAGAAAAAACTTCTTAGGCCTATTGCAATTCTTATGATCAAAATGACCTTCTGACCCTTTTAATTAGACGACATTACAGCTAATTTTTAAGTCTTAGAATATGCAGCAGGTCCTAATTAGAGGATCCATCTTAGGAAATTGGCAACGATGAAAAAAATATAGAACAGATCTTGAACTCATTCTGGTTTCTATCTATCTATCTATCTATCTATCTATCTATCTATCTATCTATCTATCTATCTATCTATCTATCTATCTATCTATCTGCCATATTGTTCTAAAATGCTAAAGTATATTACGGCTGTGGATGACATAATGTTTTCCTCTGGCTTACAGGTCAGATTTATGGTAAAGATATGATACATCAAGCTAGTAAATATTATGAGCACAGTGCGGTCAGCCTGGCTTTCCAGGCCCTGATAACTTAACTCTACTGTCCATCTCATCCAATAGTTCATTTTAAGTCGCCACCTCATTGAAACTCACGTTCCAAAACCATCTAGGATGTTCTTACCTGTTCAGTAGAGATTAAATACCAGAGATCGGTTGTGTATTTACGCACCAGGATTCCTCACACAGAACATCCACCGATTTATGAATTAATTTGTAGCCTTCAGGTCTGTCAGGTTTTTGACATGGTATACTAAAGCGTATAGATAAGTTGCACTTATAAATGAGCAAATGTTTGTCTAAAGTCAACATTTACATTCTGTGTAGCCTCTACTGTTCATGATGACATGGTGGAAATCAACCTGTGGGACAAACCCTGACTGATTTCTAGACTTGTTAGTCCTTGGAACTGATCAGCCACCTGATTTGACTATGTTGGAAGAATTTTCTTGAAAATTGCTTTGTTTAGTTTCTTAATCTTGTAAAAGTATTTCTTTCAGTATGGAGAAAAAAAATCCACTCCCTTTCACTATAACGCTTCCATTTTGGCACATCACAGGTTTTAAAGCTTTTATATTTCCTTGTCTGGACAAACAATTTTCCAAGTTTCCCTAACAATAAGAGTGTAATTATACTCTGCATCCTGAGGCATGTCTTTGCTACTGTCTCCTTTTCTCACTCCAACCACCTGCTGCCAATGTTGAGCAAGCTCTGCACTGGCGGCAACAGGACTCTGTAGAGCTCTCTGTTAGACCAGATTCTCTTGCTGCCAAAGGTTATCTGAGGATAACCTCCGGAGGCGATCGTGAGAATTTTGTGATTTCTCTTCACATCTGACCATTCAGAGCTGAAGAGCTGGGAAGCCTGAGCTTTAGCTTTGTTTACTAAGGAAACGGCTCAGTTTGAGATGCTAACATGGTCATTAAAATCTGGAGATGTAACAACTTCCCACATATACATGCAGAGGTGTGGGTGGGGTTTTTTTTTTTAGGCTTTAGTGATTTTTGTTATTTCAGAATAAAAAATAAAAATAAAAAGAGGAAATGCTAAAATTATTAGCCTACATGCAGATTGTCCTAAAATAATGCCATAGGTTATGTTTTTTTTGCCAAAAGTGATGCTTTTTCCTAGAGCATCTTTTGGCAAAAAAGAGGTGCTGATTTTATTTTATTTATTTTATTTACCAGCATCATTTTGATCATTTTAGGAAGATGTGCTACTTTGAAGAGCTGTTCAGTCGGATCACTATGGTCAACTGGAATGTTTGTATGATTGAAATGTTTGTTTTTTTCTTTTTTTGCGTAAAGCACCCTGAGACGACATTTGCTGTGATTTGGCTCTACACAGATGAACTGAAAGGAAGTGAATGTAAAAGTACCCCATGTTGAATTTTGTATTTTTATTATTAACAGCAGATTTCAACCTGACCAAAATCTGCTGACGTTTCACCGACACAACCGGCCGCCTTGTGCGTGCCAGGCCTCGTCTTTAGCGAATGTCAAAACGACCAAAATAACCTTCAGATGAAAATACCTGCGGTCTGCTTGGAACCGTCTACCCACCTGAACCGAGAGCTGCTTGTCCTCGTTCGGCAGGATCCTGTACGTGTACACGCAGTTCTGGTATCTGTGGTCAGCAATGAAATGCAAATATCTGTCACTGGGATAGGACACGTACAACATGATGCATTGTTACCAAGAAAAAAAACAAAAATAATAACACAAAAGAGTATCGGCGCAATGAGGATGCAACTAGAACAGGTTGGGTGGCATTTTGTTTTGTTTTTTCCTCTCTGAAGAGTTTTTGCGGCACTAGTGGCTCATATTTTTTGTGACAGTAGGCTGACAGGAAGGGGGAGGGAGAGGGGGAAGACATGCGGCAAAGGTCGCCGGGACCGGGAGTCGAGCCTCCGATGTCCGCGTCGAGGACTAGGGCCTCCAAACGTGGGGCGTGCTAAACCCCTGCGCCGCCACAGCTGGCATTTTAAATGGAAGCTTTAAACGTGAAAGAAGATGGTGCTGAGGGCAAAGGGCGGTGCTGGATGGCAGTACAGAATGCAAATAAAGGGGAACTAGTTTTATGTTGCGGTGTGTGTGTGTCTGTGTGTGTGTGTGTGTGTGTGTGTGTGCGTGAGAGTGAGTCTGTGTGTGCAAGAGATGTGACCCGAAACAGCATAGAACAGCCAGGGGAATTTTAACTTCTATAACCTTGCTGCTTTAAAGACGCAATCACAAGACAAATGGTGTTAACAGTTTGGTAATGTTTAGTCTGACAGAACCTGGAAGGCTTGTTGGGACGACTTTATCAGGAGGGGCGTCTTTAAATCAACTTCCAGTTCCATTCAGAGCCATTAAACAACGGTAACTTACAAAACGCAGAGGGCATACGCTCCCTGGACGGACTCGCTGTCCCGGATGAGGAAGCTTCCATCTCTTGCTGCTTTGGAGAGCAGATCCTCAGCTTTGGATCGCGTTATATTGTCATGGTACCAGGGCTGGTGACTTGGCATCCTGTTTTGTGCAGCCCAAGAGCCTGAGCTCAAGTGTTTAGCATCTGCTGTCAAAATGACAAAAAAAAAAAAAAAAACTAAGCAAAATCCCTCCGACTGTTCTGGATCTCAGCTGTTCTGCTTGGCTGTTCTCATCTTTGGACGGTCCGTTCTACCTCTTCATCATTCTGCGGCTCTTCAGGCTGTAAAAGGAAGCTGCTCTTAGCTCTGAACTTCCTCATTTGAGAAGTTGCAGAGAGGAGGGCCTTTTGGTGCCGTACGCCGGATCACTGGCACTGCAAAATGGAAATACGGGCGTTTGCTTGCACGGGGGGGAGTAGCATTCGTCATGGCCTAATGATTGACCAACAGTTACCCGGACTGCCTTGTACACTTACTTATTGATAAGAACTATTCATGAAGTGCTGCTGTGTGCAGAAACTGAGCTACAAGAAGAGAAAATAGGAAGCAGGAAGAAACTCTTTGCTGTCATACTGAAAAAAAAGAAGAAGCTCACACTTAAAAGATAGGAAACTTCATTTGATCTTCAGAGGTTTTTTTTTTTTTAAGTGGATAACTCCTCATCAATTCACTGTCACACTTCTAATCATGTAAATCGGGAGAGCTGGCAGGTTCTGTATTCAGGAAATGCAAGCCGAGAGCGGCATGCCTCGTTCATGTGATGGACAGGAAGTCTTGCAGAAATAAGAGGAGGAAAATGAGTTGCTCGCAAACCACAGCACAGGTCACATGACGTGAAAACAGAACTGCGCGGAGAGAAGTTCACTTCAGCCCGTCGGAGGTTTCTGGCCCCCAGCAGGCACTTTCACAGAGCCCAGAGGGACTTCTACTTTTCACACGACGCCGCGGCTCAAGAGCTCAACTCAGTCGCAAAGCAGCAGCCAAAATGCTCACAGGCAAATCAAAAGGACACAGAAAAAAAAACCCAACTGAGTCAGCCGTTTCCATTTGCAGTTTTTATGAGAAGAATTAAGCAAATTCATTGCAGAGTATAAAAAAACACATACAAGTTAAAGGATCAGAGAGAGCACTACTTGTGAAATTTGTCTCAAGCATAACAGCGGTTTGCAAGTTTCATGAAGTCAGACAGTGTTGCGCAATATTGTAGCAGAAATGCAGACCATAGCAAGTTTAGGAAGCTGAAAGAAAAAAATGAAGCGTATATTTATATACAATAGTAATTTGTCATATTAGCCTGCTGCAGATATCAGGAAATGTCCACTATACTTTAGCTGCATCATCACTGGTTAGTGTCAGAGCCGGCCCAAGGGATAACCGACATCTGAGATTCTGTGGTGCCGGCCTGAGGCCTCCAAAGAGAAACTAAAGGTTGACAAATGCACAGTTTGCATATTTTGTACAATTTTAAAGTTACCCTAACAGAATCATATTTTAAAGGTGTTTTCACCCCTGATAGTCCGGTAGACTCGGTTTGACTTGGGACCAAAACTGCAACATTTGTTCCATTTTTCAGCTGGTGCTGTTATGGACTCAAATCAAGAGTTGGAAACTCCAAAAATCTGGTCACAAACGAAAGTTTTGACACTTGATTGTTCAAAAAATAAAAAATAAATAAATCCAGTCAGAGATCCCAAGCTTCTCACAGTTTCATTGTGCTTTCCAGTCTGGATCAAATACTCAAGATTGCTAAGCTAAATGAACCTCAAACCACACTTCTTAAAAAAACATATTAAAAGTTGAATTCACAGTCACCATTTCTTCCTCTTGGGTTCGAAGGCAATGACGCCTGGTCCTGTTTAGTCCACAGTTCATGGGAAGGTTTGGTTTCTTTTTCAAGTGTTTTGATGTTTAAATAGGTTATCATCACCATCAACACATTGACTGTGGTGAAAATGGCTGTTGAAGACAGATTGTTCTCTGATGTCTGGTAAAAACAGCTATTCCTCCTTTTCTTCCAAATAGAGTCACACATGACTAGGAAACGAGATAAAGAAACAGAAACAAACAAAAAAAGACACGTTTGTGACCGCATGACAAATTCTGATTATGATGATCATGTTGCTACTTGTTCCTCTAAGAAGTTGAGGCTATGAAGTCACAGAAAATACATCTTTTCATAGGTTTCCAATGCAAAACTATGGCAAAACTTGTCTCAAAAACAAAGGGAATGACATTAGATATATGATCGAAACCTTACAAAACATGCACAAATCAGTTACCATGAGAGTTTTAACACTACATGTTGATTCTACAGTTGCAGTAATGTACAGATTTAAAATGATAATAATAATAAAAAAACTTTCCCACCAAAGGAAAATGCATTACACAGCTTAAACACTAGAATCATTGGCCTCTGCCATAAAACAAATCCATCATAGCCCCTATTTATTTTGCCCTTGGTCAGTCATCAGACCCCATTCAAGCTAATCATGTTTTTAAAATCAATAAATGAAGCTTCCTTTGCTGGACCATGGTAGAACCCAGACAGGTGAATATGGAGCATATTTCTGACATTTCCCATTGTGAAAGGTTCAACGTATCAGGAACACGAGGTTCAATAATCTGTGTTTAGCTTACTTCAGTGCAGCTTGTCCGATGTGTGTCAATGTGGAAACCAGAGTCCCATTGGGTCCCACAGCTGGATCATCTCATTGTCTGTCGTCCCTACATCAAACCCCCGAGCCGCAAAACCCAGCTCCACCTTACATACATTGACTTTTACAGCTCTGTCTCTTCCTCCCCTGTGGGTTTGGACAGTACCACGTTGACCATCTCCTCTTGCTACCTTCAGAAATCAAATGATGGCAAGAAAAGCATCTTAAGTCCCAACCTAAAGTGTTTGTGAAAGGGGTTGTAGTTGTGTCACTTTATAATATTCGCAGAAAATTTATAAATTGGACATCTACGCACATCATTATTTGAAGTTGTTCAATCATTGTCTGCATTTCATTGACAATAGGTCTTTGATTAACCAGGAAATCCTCCAAATTTGACTGAAACAGACACTGAAATGTAAGATGCTTGGGCCCTTTCATCAACGAACATCTCACTTTTTAAACACGCTGTCTGTTCAGGGTGACGTTTCATTGAAACTTTGCACAAATAGTTTTGTAAGGGGTTTATTAGATCTGGTGCAGAGTGAAGCCTGGATGTTGGACTTTAGCTCATGCTTCACTCCGTCCAGGCTAAGCTCCATACTGTCCATTAAGGCCTGAACAAAGCTGTTTACGACGGTCCTCTGGGTCTTTTACTCAGAACTCAGACTTGGCACTCAGCGAGCTTTCATGTGTTCCCTTTAGGTCTCCGCTAGTGGCCCCAATCATCCCTGTCTTATCTTTACAGAACAATCTCTTCAGCGTGCTTCTGAACTTCTCTGCCCCGAACAGGTACACCAGAGGGTCCATAGCACCGTTCATGCAGGTGAGGGAGGAGGTGAGGCGATTGGCCATGCTCAGGGCTCTTTGTGTTTGGCAGGATACGTCTGGGTTGTTGTAGCCAAGGATGAAGGTGACTCTGCTCAGATGATAGGGCAGAAAGCAGACCATGTAGATGAGAATGACGGCACCGATGGTACGCAGGGCCTTGAGTTTTAGGGCAGGGTCCAGCCTGGAGCCCCGGTGCAGGCTGTGGATGATGAGCAGGTAGCAGGATAGGGTGGCAAGGAAAGGCGGGGTGAAGGCCACAGCCAGAGAGACCAGCGCCCTGCGGGACACCTTCTCTCTGTACAGCTGCAAACACACCGTTGTGTTGTCCACCTGCGCCGTCTGATGGGTAACCAGCAGTGGCGCCATAGAGAGTGTGACCAAGACCCACAAACACAAGCTGATGATGTGAGCGTAGCGACCTTGGCGAAACTTTATTGATCTTACAGCGTGAACCACAGCCAGGTAGCGGTCCCCTGCCACGCAAGCCAGGAAGTACAGACTGGCGTACATGTTGACATAGAACAAAAAGCCCACCAGCCTGCAGGGAACCTCACCCAGCGGCCAGTGGCCACTGGTGAAGTGGTAAGTTGCTCTGAGTGGGAGGATGACCACGTAAGATAGGTCTGCCACTGCCAGATGAACCAAGAAGACGTTAGCAGGGCAGAAAGCCCCACGCTGACGAGAGAAGATCCAGAGAGCCAGACTGTTACCACCGAGGGCCAGGACGAAGACCACCACATAGAACCATCCAAACAGCTGGTTCTCTATTGTTGTCTCTGCTGGTGCACAGCTCTCAGATGACTGGTTTGAGAGAAAAGATGTCTCTGCAACCGTGGCAGACTCCATTTTTGGTTCCTGAGGAAAGAGAAAAATTGCATTAAGTTTCACAGAAAATTGCAAAGTTGTTTTTTTTTTTTTAAAGGAACACATGCACATTCACAGAAAAGATGAGTGTTGACTTTTAAACCACTAGAACATAAATTTGGGTTAAGTCGAAGAATAGTTCAGTCTTAGGCTACGTTCACTCTGCAGCCTGAAGTGATCCAATTTTAACAACTGCAACCGTGGCCACTTGGTTATATGGTCCTAAATCTGATATGTAATCTTTTCAAATGTTACCTGTGTCTGTACTGTCAAGTCACATTTATCCTACCTGAACGTAATTGACGCTCGACAAATGTCACTATTCTGTGTCTTAATATGTGCAAGAGTGAAGAAAAACAACAACCGTGGTAGGCAATAACGCAGATTAAGTAGTTAATGTTGGTGATCGCTCTGTTTGGACAACAACTTTATAATCGTAAGATATGCTCCACCTTAACCATCCGTCTTTTCTTCCGCAACCACTGAGCACGCTAGCTACAAGTGGCATTACTTTGTCCTCTACCTTGAGACACTTTTGCTTGCTTGCAGCTCACACAGGAGATACAGTCACATTTAGTTGGAAATGTGAACAACCATGCAAAACAAAATTCACCAAACATTGAAACATTAAGGCCTGCAATGTGAACATAACCTTAGTATTCTAGGATCAAACTAACTCAGTGACAGGAAGCCAAGCTAGTCCAACTGCATCCAATCACAGAGAGGCAACAGGCAGGGATCATGTTTGTAACTGCGCCAGACTCCAAGGTAACAATAGATGTTAGTGTCCCTTGTGAATGTGCCAGTGACCTCAGAGCATGTAATTGCTTCTTTCTGACCACTAAACTTCCTCTACAAAGCCCAGGAAGGCAGCCCAGCTCATTAGCTCTTTACTTTTCTTTTTGTAGCTTAACTGGCTCTGGCTTCTAACAACTGATTTATATGAGCTGGTAAATAGAAAACATGGCTTTTCTGGACAAGCTATCGCTCTGCTACAGCAATACATTTCAGACAGTTTATTGTTGGATGTGTTTCTACATGATCAGAAGTGTAGAAACACTTCTGATCGTTTGTATCTCATTAAGTCAAACACGTGCCACTTACAACTGTTATGTTTTCTTACATTTTGAATGGATAGACAAACAGTTTAAAATTATTTTTTCAACTGTTTATAAAGGCACATCATTTTTATATCACTGTCTGACATTATGAAATGTATATTTGTGTATTATTAATAGTTATTGTTTTAATAGATAAGCCACCTTCAAGGGTCTTGAAGTTCTAGTCAATGATGAAGCAGACGTCTGGAGATATTCCCCATTGTTCTTCCATTTAGTGTAGTATGTGTTCTCAGTAAGAGCTTGTGTGATTGTAGTGCTCTTTTTTTTTTTGGATGTTGCTTTTCAGCTTCACATTACAACTGACTTGTTTGATATTTTTGTCAAGAAACGGTGTGGTGGTGAGGTGGTGAGGCAGACGCTCAGAGACCCAGGTAGGATAAATGCAGTCGATTTAATAATAAAAAAGTAGGAAAACCGGTCCAAAACCCTGGCAGCACTGCAGAGCGGAAAAACAAGGCTCAGCACAGGTAGCGCAGGGTAAACGAATGGACATAACAGCAGACAGGCAAAAAATCAGACGGCTGACAGCTGAACACTGACAAGGACCCGACAACAAACAAAAGACAATGGAGGGACTAAATACACGGGGAGGCAATCAGGGAAACGAGACACACCTGGGAGTAATTAAGGGCGGACGGGACAACAGGGAGACTCAGAGACACAGAAAACTCAAAAATAAACACTGAAAAACACAGAACATGACAATTTTCCTTGCAAAAACCTGATACCAAAACATGTCGGATGTAACCGAAAACGTATCTTTGAATGAATTTTGCAATAGATTTCTGTTTTATGTAAAAGGATTTATGTAGAAACAAAATTTTTGTTTGCATAAAACCTGAAGTTTCAAACTTTCCTCTATTCAAAGGCTCACATGTGAGCTCATCTGTGTACAGGAAATATCCACCGTCTAAATTAGCATGCAAAGGTGCAATTCATCAATTATATATATATATACATATATATATATATGTATTTTGTTGATTATTATTATTATTTAATAAAGTTACAAACATTTTGGACCTTCGAATATTTTCGATTTTTGATGGTTTCAGCCTCTTCGGTTTGTCACCTGCTGCCGAAATCGACTGAAAACCTTCCGCGATCGATGTATTGATCACCCCCTGCTGTGCAGAATCAATCAAAGGTAGTGCAACTGCAAAGAGAGCGTGATATTCACATCTCCGAATACTTTAAGGCATGGTGAGGATGGTCCTCAAATTGCATTTTAAATAAATAATCTTTAATGAGCAGGACAGTGTTTATGGTTGTGAATTGATAACAAGACACAAGCAGAGATTTGAACTGGATGGACAAGCTGATCATCATTTTTTTTACTCAGTAGTAAAAGATGATATGTGGAGCACGCTGCTCTGAACAAGAGTGAAGCTTTACTGATGCTTTCATGAGATTTAATTCCTTCAAAAGTGCATCCTACTTATTGCAGCATTGAAATCCACATATGACCACCGTAAGAGCTGAAAAACATATAATATGTGCAACTAATCATTTTTACAATGTTTCCATTACTTTAAGTCACTTTACTTAAAGTCTATGCCAGATAAACATATTAACAGACAGAATATACATTAGAAGTAAATACTTTTTACAATAAACACACCTTTTGACTCTTTGGAGGGGCTGCCAGTATGAAACAATGTTTAGTTGCTCCATAAAAAGAAAAATGTGCCGTGCCAAAGACTGTAACTTACTAACTTCTGTATTTTGCTAAATCAAAAACTAAAAGTATATAACTGAAACCAGAAGTCAAAAGTACTGGCAAAATAAAACACTTTCAAGTTTGCTGTAATAATAATATTAATAATAATAAAAATTGTGGTTATTTACAATATGTAATTCAATCATTCTCAGTTAACCTCCTGATTTTTTTTATTTAGTCCATAATGGAGTGACTGTTTTGACTTGGGGTTGAAATTCACCAAAACGTCGTCCAACATTCTGAACATTGTATTCTCATGTTTAGACACACCTAAAACAAAACAAGAAAAGAAAGAAAGAAAGAAAGAAAGAAAGAAAGAAAGAAAGAAAGAAAGAAAGAAAGAAAGAAAGAAAGAAAGAAAGAAACACCCACACACACTATTGACCATCGGTGGGAAATCTCCAACTGTCCACTCCTCTTTGCTTCTGTTTGCTGGACAACGAGTCTGATTTGAGTCAGTCTGAATCAGGGCTGTTTCTGTAGCATTTATACAGAATCCAACATCAATACTAGAACATGTGAAACTAATGAAAAAAAAAGGGAAATCATGCGCTTGTTTTAACAACAACGTATTAGAGTCATTGCAAATAATGAAAAAACTGGAGTACATTTCTGCCAAAAAAAACCTCAAACTTTTAGATCAATGTTTCCAGAAAATTTCTGAGATTGACCTCAAAATTTCTGACTTTTTTTTTTTTTTTTGGCCAGAAACGTGCTCCTCCTTTTGTTTCCTATCCACACTGGCCCTAATACGTCGTTGGATGTTTCTCGCTTCCGGTCCATTAGGAGCCAACCAGATGTAGCAGTGTGGCTCTCAAAGAGCCAAATCTCAGCCAAGACTCAGACTCTGCGCTTTCATCCCTCAGTAAAGAAAAGCAGTGCAGCCCCGGCGGCGGAGGAGCTGGAGGTGGTGGTGGGAAACAATCCGGACGCGGAACAGTGGAGCAGAAAAGCCTGAATACATGCATCTCTCTGAGAGATAATCCAGAAGAGAACAAAACCAGAAACTCGCTTTCACCACAGCGATCTGGTTAAGCTGGTCTGTGCAGATGCTCTCACAAGGAGAGCTGACCGAGCCTTCTGGTCTCCAGGCGACTAATCTGTAATATGTGTAATCTGACACTTTGACTGGAATACTGTAGAGTAAAAAGAGGAATCTGACAAATACAGTTTTATTCAAATATAAGGCGGATCAACATCGCTAACCATCTAGAAGAGAAATAGAGTCCTAGTAGTTGAGGTGGAGTTATGAAAACCAGAGAGGCATGCTCAAATCCCAGCCATGGAGTCGAAACCAAAACTAAAAAAGATGTGGATGAAATACATGTGCAGCCAAGCTGGAGTTGAAAACAAGAAGAGGAAGAAGAAGAAGCAGGAGAGGTCGGTTTGGCCCACGGCCCTCAAACTGTTCCAAAGAGAAATGGAGCAACGCTTCACGAACTGAAGAAAACATTTTTATCTAATCTGGACACGAGGGACACGGAGCGTTTCTCAAGCGAGCCTCAAAAACTCATTTCTAACCCGAGTAGATTGTAAAGCACGGTGGCTGAAGTATCATGATACGTATCGGGAATCACAATAAGATGCAGAAAAGGTAACGTCGTCTTACGCTGATGGGAAATGACTTAGAGAAGAGAATGACCCTGAACACACCACGAGGAGCAGCAGTTTGGTTCCCGATCATCACGGAGCGACTCGGCTACAGAAACCAAACTATGATGTTTCTGAGAAAAAAGAAAAACGATGAATATAAGGGAACTGTGGGATGAAGATCTGACCACAGGTCGATTGACTCTGACAATAAATGTAACATAACGAGCGATTTGATTCTTTTTCTTTGGATATATTACTTTTTCTTCCCTTTCTGTAGAGAAGAAAGTTTCTCCTTTCTTTCTTCAAGTTTCTAGCAGAAAGTGCAGGTTTCACTTTGTGATGATAATCGTGGAGAAGCAGAATTCAGCTTCTATTCATCTAAAATCTGGAACAGACTTCCAGAAAACTGCAAAACAGCTGAAACACTGAGTTCCTGTAAATCAACAATAAGAACCCACCTGTTCAGAGCTGCTTTTTGAATCGTAATAACTGGAACACTGTCCAACATATTTAACCCTACTGGTTTCACACTTGCTTACGTTTTGATGTTCTCACCACATAAAGCGCTCTGAGCTACCTTGATGCTGAAATGTCCTGTACGAATAACTGATTAATCAGAACAGAACATAAAAAAAAAAGAAGAAAACTTTTAAAGACTTAAAACAAAGTTTTAAGTGATTCAACTGACAGAAAATGCCGGTGCATGAAGTCAGATGCTGAGCAGACTTACCGGTCGGTGTCCTGAGTGTGCGGCGGTCGGTGCTGGAGCAGGGAGCTGTGACTGAAGACCAGGAGTTCATGTGGCTCTCCGTGGAAGAACTGATGCTCTGACACGAGGAATGCCGTCCTATGACCCCTCTCCTCTCTCCCTCAAGACGGCCCGAGGAATGAAACTGTAGAGCTTTTTGTCTCGGAACAAATTTGATAACAGAAAAGGAGCCCCGACGGGGAGCCGTTCGCTTGAACCCTGACCCCACCCTTTCTCTCTGCATCCCCTTCTCCTCTGAGAGCCACTTGTGCTGCTCCACAATAGCTCGAGTCAGAATAAGAGCCGCGGTTCGGCAACGGGGGGGTCGGGCAGGGGAGGGGTGAGAAGAATGGCATGCCTCAGTCGGGCAGGACGCCATGGTAACCAGGGCTGGTGCTGCAGCAAGATCCTTAAACATGAACTACACACACACACACACACACACACACACACACACACCCTGCTGAAGAAGAGAAGATTTGGGGTTGTTAATGGTGGAGTTTATGACTGAGTCTTAGAGATGATGTTTTGTGGAGGGCCTCCTGCTCCACAGGGCAGCGAGGGGTGAGGAGAGAAACAAAACAAGCACAGGGACGGGTGGGTGTTCACCGCAAAAGACAAAATATTTCTAATTATGCTCCAGTTTCTAGAGCAAATACCTTAGTACACTTCAAATAAGACAAAACTAACTTACAAGTGACTTCTCAGCAACATACAGGAGCTTGTTTTAACTAGGTAATTGATGAAAATGTGCTTGCACTGACAGATTATTTCAATCTCACATTTTTCATAAGCGAATTAATTTGCCAGTAGTTCTAGTACTTAAAAAAAAACATATAAATAAAAAATCAGTATTAAGGATTTATTTACTCAATTCAAGTCCCTGTGTTTGCTGAAAAGGTACTAGAAGTTAGTTTTTGCCTCGTTCCAAGTGTACCAAACATCCTGGGTGAGATTCTGTGTTTCTGCAGTGTTCCAGGGGCAAACAGAGGCCCTTGTTGCCCTCTTGCCTCCTGGGGGCATCTCGAATCGGAATGCCCAAAATAATCAGTCACACAGTCGACGGACAGATGTGGAGAAAGGCCCATCTGGCTGAGGGGGGATAATATTTCTTTCATAAGTGGACTCCACAGCTGTGTGCTGGAGACATGGGCCCTTATTCTCTTCTGCATTATCTGCATGCAAATGCTATTCTGCAGACTTGAATGCAGCCACTATCTGCAGAGGTCTGGAGACGGGCTTTGACATCGCTAACCCGTTAATCTGCTGCCAACTTCTAATTGGGGTGGTTACCCCCCGACCCCCACACCTTTGTTTGGCCCGTCTACTTTCTCTGTTTGGTACCACAGAGCAAAAACATTTCTTTGTGGATTGGCCGATATCAAGAGCATCATTCTTGGTGCCGCTGAAAGGGGTTCAGGCAAAAATGCTTCCTGATGGTTCAGTGACACTGAAGAAATGATTTTATTTTTCATTATAACCCCCCTCTACTGCTCACATTGCTTCAGTGGCGAATCAGGGCTTATTGTAGAAAGAAAAAGGAGAACATTTCGGCCAGAAAAACAGATGTTTTGAGATTAAACTAAGAAAGAATATTTTGAAACTTTGAAATCCAAAAATCTAAAGTTTTTACCCTTAGGGGCTCAGAAAAATTCCAAGTGTTTTTCTAGAAAGTTTCTGAGCTTAATCTCAAAATGTGTAAGTTTTTTCTCTCACAAATTTCCAAGTACTTTCTCAAAAATCTCTTTTTTTATTTTGTGGAAATTTTCTCTTTTCTATGAACAATGACCCATCATACATTTCAGAAACTGATCCAAATGCAATAACTTCTAACAGAACTCACACATCTGGAATTTTCTTTTTATAATAAAATTTGTCAAGAGATACAAACGTCCCCTCAAAGCTGCCAAATGAGACGACATTCTTACCGGGAAGGAAAACTGAATCAGCCCAAGTGAAATCAACAACACCAGATTGAACGTCAGTGAGCACATGTTCTATTTGACAAGTTTACCAAAGGAAGAAAAAAAAAAAGGAGAACAGAAGTTAACATTTTCTCATGGGAACACCCTTTCTGAGATTTACTACTCGGACTGATTGGTAAAGAAAGCTGCTTTGAAGGGCGTCCCGCAGAGTTTTTAATACCACAAGACGTGTGTGGAGTAGTGTGTCAAGCTGTGGGGCCCCATGATGTGTGTGTGTGTGTGTGTGTGTGTGTGTAACACAGGAGCACAAGCGTGTTCAGACATCAGTGTGAAAGATAGTTTTCATTAAGGCAGGGCTATGAAGCGTTTATTTAAAAAAATAAAATAAAATTTACTAGGTTGTGATGGCATAGACAGATAATCTGAAAAAATAACAAATCAAGCTCCTCTGCCTTTTACCAACAAGAAACAACCAATCAGAGCCAGGAGGAGGGCTTTAGCGCTGTCAATCATCTTCATAAGCGGCTCAGACCCCCTTCCTCTCTGCTACAGTGTTTCCCCTCTCATGAATGCTAAGTGTCTTTCTGGAAAGGTAAGTTGTTTCTCCGTCATTAGCACTTTAATCAAAACATACACAAGTTTGATTGACAGCGTTAAGTCCCTCCTCCTGGCTCTGATTGGTCATTTCTGACTAGACTGTATATTCAGTGCCAACTGTATTTCTTCAGTTTGCAGAGTTCAGTCTTGCCACAGATTGTCTCTTACCATATTGTCAGGATGTGGTGACAGTTTTAACAAATATGTAAAAAAATAAAAATAAAAGTGAAATACAACAGCTTTAAATGATGAGTTTTGTATGTTGTATGTCTATTAAGATGGTTGATTGAATAACTAATCGAAAGTGGAGAACTGACTACAACCCTGAAAATCATCAAAGCGACACTAAATGTTTCTCTTACAGAATCTCTTCATATCCATTTATGGCTTGAGCGACATCGTGCATTCATTCAAAGATTTCCTGGCTCATTGGGAAATGACATGAAATGGTGACTAGCTGTGGAGCTGTGGCTCCACACGCTGTGCATTCCAGAACCCAACAGACCGAGTCCAAAACATTAGAGTTAACTCGTGCCTTGATGGGACTCAGAAAATGTCTGAGTCCCATTGAGACCCACATATTCTGATTTGTTTTGGAAACATTGTGAAATGCTGCCAAAGGGACATTTTCCTGCGTTGTTCTGGTTCTGAACAGAACGGTGCATCGGTTGATTTAAGAAATTTCAACTCAACGGTTTGCTGTTGTGATTGGATCCTCGGTATCAGCTCTCTTGGTTCCCTGGTGAAACTCAAAGCTTGATTCCTGTCAGTTTCCTGTTTACAGGTTCATCTGTTGCACTAGTGAGTCATACAGTCACGTTTGTTCTGCCACTTAACTGGACCTGCAGTGAAATATGTTGCAGGTCACATTATCAACAAGTCCTATCAAAACAGAGGCTAAACATGCTAACATAAGCCTAGCACTGAAGCATGAAAACATCATAAACAAGAGCAAAATGTGAGCTTATTGAGGACTTTACCTGAATGTGTTTTCAAGGTTGGATTAAATGACTTTAGAAACAAATAATAAAGCTACGTTGGAGCCGGATTTTGAGGTTGTGCTATGTGTTTGGACAAAGTATCCATGGCTACCAATTAAGTCAGACAGGGACAAGCGCAGCATAATTATTTGTAAATTGGGAAAGAAGAACAAGATTACAGTACTGGTCACAAACCACATAATACTGATGAAATTCAGTGCAACATTTTACTACATAGTACAGATTTTAATCACGTATCAGTCCGAGTCTCGATGTCTAATCCTAACTTATTCAAGGACAGAAAAAAATAAGAATCCTGATCAAAACATGCTTAGTTCTAGTAAACACGCAAAGGAACCTGTGCTCTTCGTCTTCAGGTTAGTGACGCAAACAGAACCTTGCTTCAAATCAAAACTGAGAAACATTTTTATTTTTACGCAATAAATCTGTGACGTTTTCCACCAAACGACACTGAAATCTTGGATAGTGGATCCTGAAGCTGCAGGGCTGACTTCACAGGTTTACATGTTGTAGCGCTGGCCTCTGGTTCTCTCTCTGAGGTACATGCTGACATAGGAGGTGATCAGGTCATCCATCTTGTAGCCCTGTTCATGAAAAAGGAAAAAGAAATTAATGCAAAGAATATAAATTCAAACTTTGTTTTAAAAAACAACAACCCCAAAACAAAACAGCCTACCAGCGACGTTTCACAGAGGAATTTGTTGCCCTTCACTAAGCTGCCGACGGTCATGTGAAAGTAGGTGCTTCCGCTGCACCAATTAGCTATTTTGTTGTACGGGTGATTTGCCAGGACCTCCTTGTAACATTAAAATAAAGCATCAGTAATTGCAGAAAAACCTCCAACTGAACATTTCTAATTGCAAATTTTGCCCTTTTGTAACCTTAGTTTTCGGGTGCAGGATTGTGAGTCCAGTTTTGCTGATGGCGATTCGCACAATATCTGGAAAATCTTGCTCTGATGTTTGCTGTAAAAAAAAAAAAGAAAGAAAGAAAATAAAGACAGAAAAACGTAGGCTGAACTAGTTTTTGCGGCCGCAGTGACTGCTTTCTGCTGCAAGAGCGCAGCAGTGAGAGAGGATGCAGGAGCCACTGACCGAGCAGCTCGTCTGATCAGAGGAGAGACAGAGTCTGCAGAACCCACCTTCACTTCAAAGAACGCGCAGCCGAACGTCGGCCAGCGACACACCGCCTTCAGGAAGGCAACTTTAGCTTCCTCGACGGCCATGCCGCCGTGTTTGTTAAAGAAGGCGACGATGTTCTGCAAGTGGAAGAAATGCAAACATGTAAAAAAAGAACAGCATAAGAAAAGAGAAAAAGGAAGAAAAGAAAATTGCCCCGTTTTTAATGAGGTTAATGGGTTCCTCTCCACCCCCACAGGCTGCAGGGCGAGTTCTCATCCTCCTCCATAATGGACATATTGTTTATATATGATCGGCAAAGCAAAGTCTTATTATGAAGAAATGTCACCATGAGCCAAAATCTAACAAAAGAATGTTGTATCTCTTATTCGGCTTCTCCACAGAGACCCTGTATAATCCTCTCCTTATTCATGGAGAGATGTTTTTTTTGTAAACACCCGCCCACCGCTATCAAGCACTTATTAATGAACAGCTTATAAAGTCACAATTCATATTTCTCCACAAAGCGCATTATTTGCAGTACTTAATTTTGCTTAAAGATTAAGTATTAGAGCGGCTCAAACCCACTAGATCACATGTGTCAAACTCAAGGCCCAGGGGCCAAATCAGGCCCTTCGAAGCTCTTTATGTGGCCCTTGAGACTCCAAACTACATCAATAAGTCCCTCCAGTTTTTCACAATTCCACAAAATTCACACAAACTCACCAGATCTTCACATTTTTTTCTGATTTTACAGATAAATATTGGTAATAACAGTTGACAGTTTTTTTATTTTCTGCAATAATTGCATTGAATTTCCACTAAGAATTTGTTATTTTTTATTATTCTACATTATTTTCAATCCCACAGGGAACAAAATAACTGTCCATCCTCTGTTTTTCCAAAAATGTATGTTCATCTTTATTTTACATTCAAAAATGGAGATAAAAATTGTGGTTCTTTAAAAATTGCAACTAATTTGCATGTATCTAAATGCATAAGATGTCTTTTTTTTGTTTTTGTCCAAAAATTCCTGTAACATTTGCGACTTTAAATTATTATTATTATTATTATTATTTGGTCTGGCCTGAAAGCAAAATGGCTCCTTAGTTTTTAAAGGTTGCAGACGCCTGTTTGTGATTGTAATGAGACAAAAGGTGAAAAAGTTAGAGGGATATAAACAGATACCAAAGATACTTTAACTGCAGATGTTAATCTGGAAGCAATGATACCAAAAAACACCAATAAACATTTTCTCTTGTGCCGCCATTGAGGTTTCTAGTTTTGCACCAAAAACAACAACAGATAAGAGAAGATCCAGCAGACTACATATTCCTCTCTGCCGATCACTGAACCATCAACACCCCACAGCCAGCCTGGTCCTTCTACCTTTTTCCACTCGTTTTCAGACATGGCCTTCAGCTGGTCGGCGGGAACCAGCTCCTTCAACACCTTGGGAATCGTGGGGAGCTGGCTTTTGTCACCGTTGACCTTTACCCTGAAGAGCAGAGCGGCAATGTTGACCATTTCCTCCTTGGTACAAACGTGATAGCCTCTCAGGTACTTTGGCAACTCCTGGAAAACAGAGATGCAGTTGGGGTTTGCTGCGGTAGTTTACATGCAGTCATCGTCAGAGTGAAGGTTCATTTTGGCCTCAACGTTCAAATTCATTGCAGCTCGCCTGTGACCCACACTGGGTCAAAACTATACATACACTCCCAGTAACATTAGGATTAAAAACCACTTAGGAAACAGGGAGAAACCAAACAATGTTTGCGGCCACTAAAGATCCTGGCTGGATGTTTGACCACAAACACAACTTTTAAGTAGATCTGATGCAATTTCAAGATGTTATTCAAGATATTTATTGGGGAACATTTTCCAGTTGGAATACCCAACTGTGTTCAAGTTTCAACAATCTGAGATAGGATGTGCAAGAACCACATCGCTTCGTCAACTAGCTTTGACTTCTGACCGAAGCAGAGGTCAAAACTAGTTCCAACAAATTGCCCACCTTGAGGTCAACCTGTCTTCTGCCATTACAACATGTTGGACCTTGAAAACCTCTCTTCTTTTGAATTCTTCATTTCTTTA
This sequence comes from Alfaro cultratus, assembly GCA_903066825.1. NCBI lineage: Eukaryota > Metazoa > Chordata > Actinopteri > Cyprinodontiformes > Poeciliidae > Alfaro > Alfaro cultratus. The sequence continues at coordinate 23,867 of CAEFZX010021974.1, read as the reverse complement.
CCAAAACTTTCCTGAAAGGTTAAGCCGGGTAAAGCCAAACCTATAATCAGTCTAGTGAGATTCAGTGAGACATCGTCACATTCATCTCTTACAGCTGGAAAAAGAGCAGGTCAGAAATAACTGAAGACACTGAACTAGTGAGTGACTCCTGCTCAGTGCTGAAACTGTTGCATTTGTTCAGAGATTTGACCTTTCAACCCACTTCCTGAGTCAGTAGATAAATAACCGCCTCTGGTCTGTTTTGTTGAGAATATTTGCCAATGTTTTTACATGCCGCCTTCCCAGCTGACATCCTCATTTGTGTTCGAGGCCTGATTATATTCAAAGTAGACGAGGACAGAAGATTTCCGCTGGGTGTAAAAAACGAGTTGAATGAAGCCGGGAAAGCGGAGCTGCTCACTGAAACGCACCTGAGGGAAATGGAAGATAAGGTCAGCCTCAGTGTCTCTGCCAGGGATTACATTGAACCACAACTTCCTCATGAAGAACACGTGGTAGGAAATGTTGACCGGTCCACCTGAGAGAGAGAGAGAGAGAGGAGTCTGCAGACAAATGTCGCCGATGATCCAAACCTTTACTCTCTGCATGCTGTGTAGTTACCGTCTTTAATCCTCTTGGCTTGCTTCGACCAGTCGGTGATTTGTCTCAGACTGTCAAAGAAGTAGTCTGTGTCGTTCAAGCTGAGAACCTGGGATTAAACAGAGACGGTTAGACAGTTTTAGCCTCATCAGAGAACTTAAATGTTCATTATAAAGAAAAATCTGATCTACAAACATCATCCTCCACATCTAAGGCCAATGTACGCTCTGCTATAGACGAGGGAGAAATGTTCTCTCTGAGTGTTAGAAGAACAAAATGACGACGTTCTGTTCTCACAAATCTGGTTTTGCTTTTCTGGTGTCTGATAAACATGGTGTGACTGGTCAGACACTGGAAAACTTTGCAGTGGAAAAGAATTATGAGGATTTCCAAAGAAATACAGACGCCCTCTTTTTATCTTGTAATACTCAGGGTCAATAATAATGGACAAATGTTGACCTTTCTTTTGGTTTTTGATCCAAACTCAGATATATTCAGTCTTGGAATGTTATTCGGCAGGAAATGTGCTTACAAACTACCACAACTTGCAAGATCTCTGTGATTCACTGTGATATAGTATTTAAAAAAGCAAGTTAAAATGTCTTTTTCAAACTATTTTGTGTAGAACATGTGTACAAATATGTGTAATTTTTGTGCAACACTTGTACAAAATCATAATTTATACTATCATAAAACCTTGCAATAATAATAAAAACGTCATATTTTTATCTCCAAATTACTCCTTACAAAAACCATCTACAATGTTCAACTTTGGTTTTTCTTCTTCCAGTTTTTCTCTGTCTGAATCTTCCAGGGTTAATTTTCAAAATGGGAATGACAAGAAAAAGAAAAGTCATTTAAATCAGGCAGAGCGGTGCTGATCTCCAATAATGTAGTTTCTTGCTTAAATTTGCCTACATCTACAGTTGGAGCAATAATTAAAATGGTTTGAAACAAACACAAGAAAAAAATATCCCGCACTGGGATCACCAAATCTCCATAGCAACCAGGAGTTCACAGGAAACGATCACAAAAGGTGCAGAACTGATGGCCGAACCTTGTCGTGCGTTTTCACAAAGATGCTGAAGCCATCGGCTGAAGCCAGCTTGAGCTTCTTGGAAATGTTCTGGATGAGATCCCGGATCCTGGTGCTGGTCGCCACCTCAAATATCTGGACATTGGGAGGAGAGGAATCCGTGTTGACATTAGGCTGACAAAGCGGATTTGTTTCGCTTTGATGCGTCTCCGGCGGGGAGAGAGAGGGTCCCGCTGCGTACCTCGTCTGTGTCGTTGGGGAAGTAGATTTTGTGGAAGATCTGGGTGCTGTTCTGCTGGATGGCCTCCACCTCCACCTGGTGGGGCGGGAGCTTCCTGGGTTCAATCCTAAACACCATCATCAAAATGTTAATGCTATGTTTATGTACTTTTCCACTGATTTGAGATTATCTGATGGCTTGGTTTCACCAATCAGTCCCTTCAGGAAGTTATGATGTTAATAGAAATTCACGCATCATTTCCCAAATTTTGTGCAGACTTACAATTTTCACCAGTCATCGCAGCTTTCCCACAAATCTGACCAATCACCTTAAAGTTTCCTGTACTTCCTTCTCTTCTGACCAATCACTGCAACTCAGCTGAATTTCAGCCAATCCCCTCAACTCCCTTATAATTTAACTTCCTGTTTCACGTCTCTTGAAAGTTGAACCTGGAAGATGGCAGCATGTGTGACACTAAACGGTAACTTCACCTTTTTTTGTTGCAAACATTATTTTTTGAATTACTGTGTAGGATTTGGTTATACTATATATAGAGTTCATGTTGATATGAAATCCTTTTTCATTTCGGTAACTCCTCAAGACACGGTTTTATTTGTACTAAGGGTGCCATTACAAGAAGAACCCTTCTTGTAAATGTTGAAAATGTTATTTGCACTTTAAATATCAACTTTGTTAAATTCCTGTCTTTTGTTTTTTGAAAGATTACATGAAACAATTTAGCCCCCCCCTCCCCCCACCAAGACTGTGTTACGTCAAAAAGTAAAGGTTAAAAAAAAGTGCAGTTTCGGCTGCAACTTTTTGAAAAATCAGTAATTTTAGGCTGCAACAATAAAAAAAATTAATAAATAAATCGTAACATCCTGGAGGGACTTACTAAGACCAAATTTTTTTGATCTATAGACGAAGGACTGCTAACATATCAAAATGCTTATTTGGTAGCAGAATTAAGTCGCCACCAAACATGCATGAAACAGTTTTTACTTTGCTTTATTTTAGTGTTTTTGGGGGTTTTTTTAATCAAAGACATGATGCTGCCACTGCTGTAATTTCTGCTTGCTGATTAAAAGCTGTATTGAAATAATCCGGCCGTTACAACTGTAAATATGGTGTATTTATAGCAGAGGCCATGCAAATGCTGCATTTGGCTGGTCACCCTGGTGCAATGTTGATGCAAGCCATTTGTGTTCGCAGCCACTTCAAAGGTGCAACAAGTTCTGCATCACACTGCATGTGTTATTTTCTCAAAGAAAGACAACAGTATAAAAAGCATTTCAAGAAAAAGAAAAACAAGACAGTTAGACGTTTTCCTCCTCGCAGCAGATTATCAAGCGACAGCAGCCAGGAAGACTGGTGCAGACGCTGATGACATACAATGTTGGTGGTGCGGGACAAACCTGAGCGAGCTCTGCAGCCGCTGCAGACAGTCAGAGGCCAGCTGCTCTCTGCGCCGGGACTCCACAAACTTCTGGGCGTGTCTCAGGAGGGCCTGGCTGGGCGGGAACAGGCCGCAGCACAGCCACAGCAGCTGCCAGCCCAGCTCTATGCTGAACCTGCAGGCACAGAGGAGACCTCAGTAGAGACGCCTGCCTTGTGTCCGGACCACACGGCGTCCTTTTTAAAATGTCTCCCGGTCCCAGTACTGAATGTTCATTAGAATTTAAAGTTCATTCATCTTCTTGCATTACAATTATATTACTTGAAAACAATATTATCGTTTATTGCAATTCAGAGACAATTTATCAGCCAGTAAAATTTGTTATCGCAACAGGCCTGCTTGTTATTCCATAAAAAGAAAAAAAAAGAGTAATACTGAAGCCACTTTGGATTTATTCAGGGTTGTCAGAGTAAAGGTGGCTTGATACAGATGGATACCGTACTTTTCTGACTTGTTTTTAAAACATGTACATCCTCATAATTCCCATTCAATTTTTTTTGCTGTGTTTTTGGTTTCTCTCACAAAATCCCTGAGAAAACACACTGAGGTCTGTGTTGGTAACTTGACAAAATGTGAAAAATATCAATGTATGAATACATCCTTTCATATTAAAAAATATGAAATATTTTAGTTTATAAACATGCTAACCAATAATAACAATAATAATAATAATAAAAACGCCAGGACTGTTTGGAAGAAAACAGGCGGAAAAAGCAAAGCGCAACCTGTTATTGTTGCTGGTCATCTGCTTCATGATCTGGCAGTAGATCTCGTCCCGCAGCGCCTCGTGTTTAGTGGGGGGGCTGAAGATCTGGTCAGTGAGCTCCAGGGGGCTCTGCATCTGCCTGGTGGGGTAATCTCCCATGTACTTCAGGATGGGTGAGCCAGAGGTCAAGGACAGATAACGAGAAGCATCACGATCCGAAAAGATTTCAACGATTTGATGTTAGAAAGTTGATCTGATGTTTTCCACCAGTAAACATACAGCGGAGGAGTCAGACTAAAAATCTGATGAATGATGTGAGTTGTGCTTTATGACAGAGTTTGGTAATAACTATCAGTTACTTTTACTCAAGTAACATTTTGGAAAAACAAAGTGCTTTTAAGAGGATTTTTACTACGAAACTTGAGTAATTTCACTATGAACTATTGATGCTGTTACTTGAGTAAAATGTCTGGATACTCTACCTACTGTGAGGAACTGTGAATGAAGTCAAGTCAACATCTCTAGGTGTGTTTTCGATGAGGAAATGATGTTAAACGGAACGGTCGAAAACGTCAATTTTACATAACAGAGACCCTCTAAAGAAGCTCTTTAAACCGGCAACAAAACACAAAAACACGAGCAGCTGCAGCTGTTTTTCCTTCCCAGCTGTGCACAGAGGATATCAGTGAAGGCCAGGCAGGCTTTGTGGCTGAGCTCCGGGTTGCCCACCAGGTTCTTGAGGAGAGGCTGTCTGATGGGCTCTCTGGAGTGAGCCCACAGCTTCTCCGGCGCTGCGTTCCTGGAAATCACCTGGCGGTTCAAATCCTTGGTGGGCTGTCTGCAAGACGAAACAAAAGGGATTTTAAAAAACAAGCTTTTATGGAGAAATCCACCTGCTGACGACTGAAAGAGTAAAAAGCACAGAGCTGTGAAGATAGAGTCCAACCTGAAGTACTGCAAGGAGAAGTCCTTCAGCGAGGCGGGAGCTACTCTCTCCACGGTGCCCATGTCTTTCCGGTTTGCCTCCACCAGGTTCTTCCTCTGGTTTGGCGACAGGTTGAGGAGGTTCTTTGGGAAAACAAGGAAAAGTTGTTTTAGGAATCGTCTGAACTGAGGGACAATAGAAAAAAACAACAGAAGCTCTGGTGAACGGTCAGTACCAAGACTTCGTTGCTGGGTTTGCTGAGCGTCGGCAGGATAAAGATGGTCTCCATGGAGATCGCGCCAGTCTTTTTGGTGCTGCTGCTTTGACCCTTGATCCAGCCGCGCTGCTTGGAAAATTCCTCATCCTTGATGAGAATCAGCAGCTCTCCTCTTTTAAAGCTCAGGATGGTGGGGTCGTCTGAGGAAGAGGAGGAGGAGGAGGAAGAAGAGAGTCAAAAACAGACTTTTCCTGTTTTCGCCTAGCGAATAATCCATTAAATCCATTTTATTGATTTCATGTTCGGGTTTTTGAACATTTAATTTTAGGAAAAATCTGGGGTTGTGTTTTTTGTCAACAATTCTCTCATTGGGTTTCTGTAACTAAGAGATGAGAGAATGTCCAAGGCGGCCATCTTGTTTTACAACTTCAGTTTATTTGGACTTTGAATTCAGGTCAACTCTATGACAAAATGTCATGGTTAGGCTAAGATATATATATATATTTTAACAAAAATAAAGTCCAAATGTTAAAAGAGTACAGCCATATTAATACGAGAATAAAGTTTTAACGTACATAAAGTCAAAAAAATATGAGAATAAAGTCGTTACCTGAATAAAGTCCTAATATTGGCAAAATGAAAATAGTAATTTTAACAAAAATGCTAATATAAAAAATATGCTTAAAACAACTTTTTTTTAAATTATTTTAAGACATTCTGGACAAAATACTTCTTTAATTTGCTAATATTAAAGTTATATTTCTGAAATGAAACTGAAATTATTGTAGCCTGACCTCCAACTCACACGACAGATGATTGAAAATTAAAGCCACCTTTTGAAAATATTGCCTGACATTTGTAATTTCCTTTTTTTATTTATTTATTTATAAAAATTTTTTTACAAAAGAAAGCAAGAAAAAAAACCAATTAAATTGGATCTGGAATGAAAACAGTCGTAGACTTTATTCTTAAACCATATCGCCTGGCCTTATTTAAAAAGAACTGTCCAGAGGAGCCGGCGCTCGGACCTTGGCTGCTGACGTCTCTCAGCGCCACGGCGTACTTGGAGCGCTCCGTCAGTCCGCTGAGGAACATGGTGATCAGCTCGGACATGTCTTCAGCAAAAGATCCGCTCAGGGTGAAGTCTCCTTTCAGCGTCAGCAGACACACAGCGTGGCCCGAGGTTTTACCCTCCCTGAGCAACAACAACAGAGACACGGCTACCACAAGGACAGAAGCAAGACCTGAGGAGATTAAAACTCCAAAACATCTGCAGCTAAAAAATACTGCCTACTAATCTGTTAATTGTTTAATAAATGGATAGCAAAAGGTGCTTAATTAGTTTTTTTTCTTTTTTTTTCTTTTTTTTTGCAGAATTTGAACCCAGTGAAGCTAAAAATGCCACTTGAGTTCTGAGTAAAACATGTTTACAGATAAGAGTTTTTCATCTTAAACTCAAAATGCATATTTTTTGTACAGTTTTGCCCTAATTCCTTCTGAGTGTGGTATTCTTTCAGCAAATGAGCTTTCTTTGAATCTGTATACTCTGATTAACAATTAATCGATTACTAAATTAGTTGATGATTCTTTCAATAACCGATTAATCACAACTAATTCAACTAACTCGATTAATCGTTTCCGCCTTGGTTATGATTTTCAGTGCTTTAAACTTGACACAATGTTCTAACTATGAGTGAAACTCTTATTTTGAAGTAAGACAGGAAGTAGCTCTTCAGTTGCCTGTTGTGTTGACAGAAAAAACTAATATGGATTCATCACAAGGCAAGCTGGACATGTAGGAATGACTTGTAAGCAGTGTGGGAACTGGCTAACCGTTAGCCGCTAACAATGCTAACCTTTGTAGCTTCCCATCAGTATAAAATTAAAAGGCTATTTCACAAATTTGTAAGAACGTACACAAACTTTACTGGCATCACACCAAACCATTCTCATAATTCCTGTCTAGCTTTTCAAATGTATCCACTGGTATTCTGTCGGTTCATCTTTGCTAAGGGGCTACAGGTCCAAATCCGCATCAACAGAATCTCTACCAAATTTAAGTCAGGACTCAAAAATATCATTTCTACTCAGAAGAAACATGTTGGTAAAATTAAAAGATTACATTAAAGCCTAAACTGGGAACTAATCATTTTGGGCTTAACGGTAAAGACAGGCCAAACCTGGATTGGTTGTTCTACATGCATTACGAGTCGGATGCTTCACTGTACACATTTTCACATTTCACATTTCCTTCAGCGTGTCCGCTCCTGTTTCAGATTGTCCTAGCTGAGGAAGAGGAGTCTCTACCTGACGGTGTTGACTCCTGTCACTTCTGGGAAGGACAGCTCCAGCAGCCTCTTCTCCCTCTCGTCCAGGAACGTGATACCGGTCCAGTTTATGGCCACAATGAATTTACTCTTTGGCAACGGGGGACCTGGAGACATAAACACAGGACACATTCAAGAGTGAGACTGCCTTAGATCCTTCTGTCACATGCAAAGAAACTAAACTAAGCACCCAAATTATATTACTATCATCAGTAAGTAAATTAATTAATTAATGATCCATCTGAGCTGTTATCTCAGGCTGGAGTCATTAAATATCCAACTTGAATGAATTGGAAAAACAAGACTTGGGTGTCTATTTCTACACAGTGCCTACATTTTTTAATCATAAATGAATCTTGCAGACAGTTAAAGAAACACTTTCATTCTAGACTTGGAGTCAAGTAACACTAAAAGAGGAAGTGAAGTTCATTTGACTGGAGCTCAAAATATATTTTTGACACTTTTGCTGTGAGCTGATGTAACACTTTCCACTTCCACAATGCAGTAACGCTAAGCGACAGCGTCAGTGCTGTACAACCTCTGATCACCTGAACAGGACGGACTTTGCAAAGGAGAAAGCACAACTAAGAATATGTAACGTTTAGACACTGACATTGCTGAGGTCATAAACACTGACATGTTTATAACTTCTTTCATTTCTAGATTTACCTGGCTTCACCTGACAAAATGCCAGATTATTCTGAGAGCCTACAGTAAAGCAACTCCAGTAAAGGTAATTTTATTTATATAGCACATTTTCAGCAACAAGGCAATACAAAGTGCTTTACAGGAATTAAAAGGAAATACAAACCAAAGGAAAGAGCAAAACAAGAAAAATAATCTAATGTTGATCTAAAGTATGTAAGCTAGGTGCTTCTGTTCAGAGTTGCTAAACATCCTCTGGTCTAATTCCATTTCTGGGTTGGAAGAACCCAGAAAAAATAGTCTAATAATGTTGATCCAAAGTATATAAACCAGATACTCCTATTTAGGGTTGGTAGATAAGTATAAGTAAGTATCCTCTGGTCTAATTCCTTTTCTGGGGGCGTGCTGTGGTGGCGTAGGGGATAGTGTAACCCACATTTGGAGGCCTTGAGTCCTCAATGCGGCCATCGTGGGTTCGACTTCCGGACCCGACGATATTTGCCGCATGTCTTCCTCCCTCTCCTTACCACCTTCCTGTCAGCTTACTGTCACATAAGGGACACTAGAGCCCACAAAAAGCCCCCTGGTGGGGAAAAAAATAAAATAAAATTCCTTTTCTGGGTTGGAAGAAGAGGAGTCTAAAACATAATTGCAAAGGTAGTTTTTCTGGATTCTAAGTTTGTTCTAATTTCTGTTCTGGGTTGCTAAGTAAGTATAAGTATTCTCTGGACTTTCTAAGCATGCTCTAAATTTGTAAAAGTAATGAGTACGCCACAAGTTTCTAAGTAATAATAAAAATTAAATGTTCCTGCTCTGGAAGAATTTTTTTTTCTGAATTCTAAGTTCGTTCTAATTCCTTTTTGGGTTGCAATAATAGGAGTCTCTCTGAATAATAATCCAGAAGTATTTTATAAATAGACAAAATACTGCTGGTAGCCTGTAAAACTCCCTTGGAGAGTTGAAAAAAAAACAAAGGTTGTCCTACCCGACTGCTTGGTGACCTCAAAGAACCTGGAGAAGAACATGGGCCACTTCTCTCTGGAGTAGTCGACCACCTCTGCCTTCACCAGGTCCGCTTTTTGTCCAGAACTCAGGAAGGTGCTCTGGAATGATTTGTGTCCATTAAAAGCTGCTGGAAGGTTTGTTTTTTCACTGCTTATCATGAGGATCCCAACCTGAGCGTGAGCGGTGTGGATCATCTGAACCAGTTTGGGTTCTGACTTGGCCTCCAGCAGAGAGTTCTTGATGCAGTCCTTCACCGTCTCCTTCACGTTCTCTGGGCGACTGTCTGAGCCGTGCTGGATGTACAGGTGCTTAGCAGCGAGCTCGATGATGTCGTCCTCCTGTGGAGACATGGATGGGACAAAAAAAATAAAAAAATAACTCAGTGTTGAGGCAAAACTTTGGAGAAATGAAGATGCACCGGTCTGATATTAATATCTAGATTCAAGACAGATCTTTATGCTCTGAGTGACGCCATTCTTTATTTATTTTACATTATATTTAGAATTCCTAGTTGCTCTTTCTGAACCATTTGAAAGGTTTATTGCAGTTTAATTTTTACTGGTTTGACTAAAGTGGTCAAATTATTGTTTTTGTCAGTTTCTTTATTATTTTCCCTTGGTTGTTATTCTCCTAACTGCACTGGCTTGTTTTTGCATGTTTGACCAAGCTTGTGATGCTATTGGTGTATTCTAGTTCTTTATCATTTAGACAAAAATTGGAGTGTCTTATGTTTTAAGCATTTTTAAATGAACATTATAATAGTTTTATTAATGTTTAGCACCTGAAGACATGGTTTAAATAGCCGAAGCTAAACGTCTGTTAGAGTAAAATAAACGCTTCGAGATGCGTTTTTAAAATAACAGCGTCATCAGCGTACATCAAAGTATGAACACTGTGACAGGGATTTGGTAATGTGTTAATATATGGGGAAACTAAAACTGACCCAAGGACAGACCCTTGAGGGACACCTACTGGACATTTTAAGCAGGGAGATTTCACACTGTCAACTAGGACTAAACAAAAAAAATAAATCAATAATGTATATTGTGATAGACAAGTGATCACTATCAATAGATAACATGTCAGTTAGAATATTCAATAACTTCACCAAACTCCAATCCAAAACTAAATTAGTAGATGATTATTTCCATAAATGATTCATCTGATTAATCATTTCAGTCCTAGAGAAAAAACAATAAGTATGAACTCAAACCCTCATTTCTGTTTTTCTAAAAACTTACACTCTGGACAGAATGGTTAATCTCATCAAAAGCCCCAAATGAGTATAATATCCATGCCAATGATGAGTGTATGTAAGCATTACGTTACAACAGAGCCCACCTTTTGGGTCTGGTACTCTCCAAACTTCAGCCCGTGGATGATCTGCCTGTAGATGAGGTCAGTGCTGATCTTGTCCTCCTTGCAGTCGTGCCAGGGGGTGAAGACCTCTTTTCGGAAGATGAGACGCCACGGAGCGTGCTGCTCCTGGCCGCCCCTCCTCTTCACCTCCTGCTCACACTGGGAGATGGCGTCCATCACGTGCTCCCGGCCGCTTCCCAGGGCCCACACCTTCAGCACGAGTCACCAATAAATCAGTAACTAAAATCAATCACATTTTATCTGCTCAGTAGTCATACAGCGGTGGAAAAAAGTTTTTTTTAAAAGTGGGGACGTCAGAAAACTTAAGGGAAAATTTAAAAAAAAAAATAATAAATTTAATTCTAATAAAAAAAAAATCTTATATTTTTATCAGAATTTTTTTCAGTCATAATATCTAATATATGTTTCAATGATTAATATAAAGGATAAGTTTAGAATATTTATTGACATGCTCAACATTCTGTTTAGCTGCCAGTGAAATTCATCAAGCTGCTTCACTCCTCAAGCTAGCATAGCTTGGCTAACTAAAATTCAAACTGTATGGAGGTAGCATTAATGCGAAACGAATGTAATAATTATTGAGAATAGAGAATAAAAGTGATTATTAAACATTATATACATCAAACTGCCAATTGGACTAGAGATGGAAATTACTTGGCTGAAAGTTCATGTGCTTATATGTTAATGTTTAATATGTAATGCTCCATTTAAAAGAAAAACTTAAAACAGCAATAAATTAAATATTAATGACAGTTGTAAAACAACAAAAGGAACATTTCTGGCATAAAACCCTAATCTACGTATGATACGATATGAACAAACTGATTGGCAGCTCTGCTGCCCCAGATTCGTTTACCTTTTCGTACATGGCTACATAGAGGGAGAAGCCAAACGTGTCATTTAGCTTGATTTTATTGGACAGAAGTTGGCAGACTTCTTTGGATGTAGTTGCCGAGTCGACAGGAAGGTTAATGGATCGTCCATCCAGCAGCGCCACAGACACCAACATGGGCTTCTTTGTCTTGGTTGCCTACAAGATAGCAGAGAAATGACCAATGGAAATCAATCACACAAGTTTCCTGAATATCCTTTACAAATGACACAGCATTTGTAAAAAAAAAACAAAACAAAAAAAACATATAAACATATGCAAATTGATTATAGTAAACTTATCCAGAAATATGCATCCTTGAGATTATAAATGTCAAAGAAAAACATCTATAGTGAAAAAGATCTTCCTGGTTGGGTCTAAAGCAGAGGTAAATGTACTTAATTATAAAGAAAGTATGAAATTGTTAATGTTTACATCTGGAAATGTCACATGCGCATAACACTGGAGGACAAAGAGGACCATTCTTTTACTTTCTGTGGTAGAACAATTCCGTTTATCAAAATGAAACCTAGACATGTAGGTATTAATTCAGTGCAGTGCGCAACAAGTGATCATCTGAACACAGTGGTGTTCAGATGATCTGATTCTGATTCAGATGATCTGATCTGATGATTTAAAATCCGGCTCTACCAAATCTGCCAGAGTTGGTGTGGGTTGAATTGTTGTTTTTTTTTTATTACTGAACCAAAACACCGAATTCTGCATCACATCTAAATGTTAAGGTTGTCAAAGTCAAACTAGCAGAGCAAACCTATTTCCTTCTCCCTTGCTAATTTTTTTCAAAATGAATATTTTTCATTGATGCTATCTAGTTGTCATAGTGTTGACAATTAGTATTAAAAACAGTGCGTTCTTTTGTATATCATGTGTACATTTAAGATTTAATGCAATATGTTGACAACTTGTTAGCTAAACCAATGGTAATATTGTCAGCGAGCAGCTTTTTGCCCTCCAGCAGGGAGCTGAGGGGTGGGATGTGGCATGTGTGATGTAACATCTATATGTAAGTGAAAATATAAATCCCTCCCTCAATTGGATGTCAGATGAGCAACAAACGTAAGCAGATGAACATATTTCTCCTGTACTTAGCGAATGGACTGCATTTAAATAGCACTTTGCTAATCACATAGTTCTTTCACCCCTGGAGAACATGAACACCTACACCTGTTTGCTCTTCCTAGACTTCAGTTCAACACATCAGTGAGAATCTCACCCAACATACAGCATATTACTGGGAAGGCTCAGTGACATCCCAGTAAGGGAAGGTGAGAAAATTCAAAATGTTATCCCAATTCTTCACAAACATTTACGGGTCAACAGTGAAGAGAATCCAGAGAAACGCCATCATGACATGGTTTGGGAACAGGAAAGCTCTCCATGGTGTCATTAAAATAGAGTTTACCGGTGGAGCCTCTCTCCCCTCACTACAGGATATTTATATCAGCCGGGTCACGAAGGGAGCTAAAAACATCAACTCACCCACAGCACTCATTGTTCTCACTTCTGCCTTCCAGCGGATGTTACTGACGTAGGAAAGCGAGAACTGACAGGTTAAAAAACAGCTTTTATCTCCAGGCTTTCAAACTCAACGTAGTTTAAGTGTTTGAAGTTTTTCATTTTGCATGACTTTTGTTGTTGTTGTTTTAATTGTAATGAAGGGAAATTGTGAAGTACAAGTTTCATTGCTGAGTTTGTTTTTGAGTTTAAGAAATAAAGTTATTTCTATTTGTGTTCTTCTCACTGAGCCACAGTCATAAACAACACAGGTGCATTAACTAAGCTTTTCTGAATTGTAGGGCTTTTTACTTGGTTCACATGTAACTTTGAAATTTGGGACATTTTGAATACAATTCCCTAATAAATAAGTGCATTTGAACAAAATGTGTTAAATTTTATTTCCAATCACCTTAATATAAAACTTGTAATCTACATTAAGTTGTTGATGGACTAAAAAAAAAAACTCATGCAAAATGACTATGCTGCAAATGATTGACGTTTTTTTTTATGAATAAAAACAAAACTGTTTAAGGGAAACAGTCAAATATGCTCCTAGATCTAATTTTAGTCATGTAGAGAAGCAAAAATATATTGTTTAAACGTAATACACTTTTAAATCCTCCACAAAATAAAAAAGCATATCAGTACCTGCAGCTCTAGCCAGGCTGGAGGCTCCCCTCTGGCTCCGTTTGACATGGTGCGCCGCAGCCTCTCGGCTAAGTAGGAAGGAAACCCTCCAGGAGCAAAACGGATAAAACTTTGAAGGTACTGACGAGGAAAAAGACAACAGACAGTCAACAAAACATCGGCTTGGTGACATTTAAAGCTGAGGTATCTAACTTTTACAACAACAAACAAATGTTTTTCACATATTAGTTAAAACTGTCACCATGTTGTCACAGTGTAATATGCTCCTAAAGGTTGAGCTCCTTCACCTCGTCCCAGTGCTGCTATAACAGTCTGATGAAATTCACCGCTCCCGGTCTTACCGCTGTCAATCAAGCTTGTGTACGCACTTTTGAATGTGCTAATGGCAGAGAAACAACTCACCATTACAGTTTGTCCGCTGACGTTGGTGGACATGCTAATGTTCATGGCTAGCATTCATGGCTATGCTATCAGGAAGAAGCTTTAGCGAAGCAGAGAGCAAAAGAGAGGGTGATTGACAGCACAAACACCCTCCTCTTGGCCTATTTCTGTGGATGACAGCGGGAGCACTGGGAGAAGGCAAGGGAACAGGCTATCTTTTTTTTTTTTTTTTAAAGGCACATGCTGCAGCTTTAAGCAGTCGGGCGACTCGTGTTCCTTACTTTTAAGAAGCGCTCACTGGGAGGAAAGACGCCCAGGCAGAGGGACAGCAGGATCCACCCACGGAAGTAGCTGTTCCTGTTGTTGTTTTCATGAAGCTGTTTGCAGATCTGACAGTAAATCTCATCTCTGTGTTGGACACACACACACACACACACACACACACACACACACATTAGTTTTATCAGTTCTCCAGAAGGAGCAACTTCAATCAGACATCCTTGGACGCTAAAGGCAAACAGCTGGAACCTCAGGTCAGGCCTGATGATGCCATATCCCACAATGTAGTGGACTTTTTCAAGAGACGACAGGGGCCTGTCCAGGGTGGGCCCTTCTCCGATCATGACGTCACTGTTCTCACTCACAGTCTGCAGTGTGGTGGGCTTGGACACCTCCGTCGGGTCATCGGACTGAAAGAAACGGAGACGAAACAGGAGTTAGCGCATCCATGGTGACAGTCGGATGAAACACCTCACCTTCTGGCTTCTGGCCTCACCTCCTCCATGATGATGGAGGGCTTCCTCATGTTCGACACAGGCCGTACGTTCACGCTTCCTTTACCAGGAAGGACTTTTTTGTTTCTGGACAGCAGGTCGGTGAACGTGGATCCCTTTCTCGCTCGCGGGCTGCCTTCGGGCGCGGTGTACGACCTCAGGTTTGGAACCGTGTCGGTGGGCACCGTGGATGGCTTCCTGTTTTTCGAAAGGAGGTCTGTGAAGATCGATCCCTTTCTCTTCTGGTCCGGCTCCTCTGCGATGACAGCGGGTTCCGCCCCTATGTTTTTCCTCAACACTCTCTGAAAACAAGCAAATTTCAAATATTTATTTGAACATTAGCCATTTTATAACACAACCAAGTAACTATGATACCTTCAGTTGCTGTATATATCAAATAGGACTTAAAAGAAATTTGATTTCATATTTTAACACCTTGAAATTGGGCCTCTGTCTCTTTAAAAGCTCCTGCTCTTTCTGAAACTCCACCTTCAGGAAGCCATCACAACATGGCTCCTTTATTAACCCTTCAACAGCGTTTTTACCAGCATTTCACCAAGAAGTAACTCCTTTAATGAGCTCAGCAGATGTGCAGTTCCACCAGGTGTTTGCTAATTGATGCTGGCTAGTCTGAAGGAGCTTAGTGGGGGAATCGCTGCTCTGCGAAGCAGAAGCTTGGAAACGGCAACACTCAGGATGAGTTGAGCCTCTAATAAGGTGTTTCTAGGTCGACCAATGTGTTTTGGACAACTGAATGGTTGCCACGGAGATGAAAGGATTTCTCAAACAATCAAAGCAACACCCCAGCTATGTTTTTGATAAAATAACAACATTAGAAAATGTTGTAAAGCTCAAAAATACAACTTTACCTAATACTGCCCCTTTAAAAGAAGCAAAACCTTTCCAAATTCTTTGCCTTCCTGTAGGGAAACGTACCTGATCCAGGCCCACCATGTGGCTCAGACGTCTATCCTGCCTGGAGATCAGGTCTTGCGGGACGTAGCGATCCCGGATGGCGCTCCCCTGCTGAAGCCTGCTCATTCTCTTTGGCTCGGGAAGATCTCCCAGAAATCTCAGAATGATCCACCACACTGTCAGCGAAGCCTGGCGAAAACGCGACAAACTTTAGCGAGAGGCAAGCAGGCTGAAACGAGTGAACTGTAGATGTTTCAGAGAAGCACCATAACATCTCCTTCGTCCTCGTGGTAGAGCAGTGGCTGCTGAAGCCTCTGCCGGATGTAGGTGGGCGTGGCAGCTCCCTGGAAGTGAATGGAGGCGAATTTGGAGAATGAGTACTGATCCAGGTCGTCGTAGTCCTCCTCGGGAAGATCGTCTTCCACAGGAATCTCGTCGATGTCGATCTCCTCAATTATGGTCCGTTTTCCTTCAATGTTCTGTAAAAAAAAAATAATAAAAATGAATCGTGATCAAATGGACCCACCTTGGCTTGAGAAGAGAGCAACCATGCGAGCGTCGAGAATCTGAACCTCGAATCCGACGGGAGCCTGGCCCTCCTGCCCTCCGACCACCATGTTGGGCAGGAAGCCGAAGATGTCATCCACCATCTCCTGGTCGCTCATGTTGGCAGCCTGCGCTTTGGCCTCCGTCTCTCTCTTCTGCCTCAGCACTTCTTCCAAGTGCTTCTGTTTGGCCAAAATGGCCCGCTGTTCTTCTTCCCTCTCTTTAGCAGAGAGGTGCATCTAAAAGAACGGGAGGCACAGGATCAACAACTTGAGAGAGAAACATCACCTTTTTCAGTTAGATTTCTAAATCCAATGCAGATTGACAGGGATGGAACGTCAATATCGCTTTAAATGATTCTCATAAAGGGAGAATCATGGTGGTTCAGATCTTCAATTCAGATGGGCCTTTCTGTGTCAGATGTCAGCGTTGAACCAATGCCTTCATTGGATTTTCTTTGGATACTTCTGTTTTGCATGCAGACAAAGTTCTTAAACATATTAAAAAGACAATTATACCATAGAGGCTAAAATATTTGCTTCAACATCCCAAGTTGTACTTCATTCGCAGGCTTCTTACAACCATCTATGGACTTCTTGCATAATTCTGTTGGATATTTATCTCTTCTCAAGTGCAGAGCATGAAATCAAAAACCCTGAGACTTCTAATTATGCAGAAGCAGGTGAACAATTCAGGTCCATGCAAACCAGCTGAAGGTGTAAGACCTGCGTAATGTAAGTGAAATCGTTTAATTTAATTGTTTATATGTAGTTCCTGTGGTCAGTGGTTTTTGTCACTACAGAGAAAAAGCTACATGCCTTCATTTGCTTGATGTGTGACAGCAGGATGTGGATTCCCTGTTCATTTTGTTGAACAATAGTTAAACTGAATGAAAATTAAATGCAATTAAATGTAAAATTATCATTTCAAAAATAGACCATGGCTGTGACTTTTTTGACACAGCCGGTGAAAATGAAGGAAAACAAAAACATCCGACATCTAGATATGTGGAATTGTTTAAAGTAATGATCTTGGAACCTGCAGTTGTTAGAAACGGATCCATAAGCCGTTCCCAACATGCGCAAAACCATAATTCTACATTCATAATCTATATTCTCTGATCTGTAGTGAGTTTATTTCACTATTGTTCTGAATTTTGGTCAGTCCTGTTAAGTCCTACACATGACAGCAAAAAAAAGGCTCCGGCAGTCAATCATGATGATTTATAAGAAGATAGCAGGTCTTGGATTGATCAACATTTAGGATTTAAATGTGTGAATTAAACTATGTAAGCCTGAATAGATGAAAAAAGGTTGGTATAAAGTTTTACATCAAAGTCCTGCTTCTTCTTCCCTGTAAGAAGATAAAGTTCGGGTTCTTTAACTTGAGCTTACGTCTCTCTTCATCTTTCCGATGCGTCTTCTTGCCAGCATGCCTCTGGTGTGCGCCTGCAGCAGGATCACTGCGTCTCTCTTGCGCTTCCACTCCTTCCTGGCCAGGTAACCTCGGACCTGCGTCTGCAGCACCAGCCCAGCAACCCGCTGCCTCTTGTAGTTGAAGTGGATGTGACGGGAGCGGGCGATAGCCTGCAGCCTCGCGAAGCCCAGCTGCACCTGAAACCAGGGCATGACTGGAGGTTTAACGGACGCTGTGTGGCATCGAATACATCGGTTATTAATGATTCTTCAGAAAGCAACCCACCACTCTGTACAGCTTCCTGCCTTTGTAGCCTCTCCAGTATTTCTGAATGACGAGGGCAGCCGATCTTTTCCTCACAAATTCTTTCCTTTAGAGGGAATGAAGCGAAGTACAACTGCAATTAGGCCCAATTAGGCCCATCACAACAAACTCTGCACTATAAATTGACCCAGTAATTATTGCGCTAAACGGTGATATTGTTGCTGTGAGACATTTTCAAGCTGATAAGTGTTTTTTACAAAATTCAAGTTTAAGACTGGAACTGCAAAATATTCTAAGTATCCAAAATAAAACACAACAATCAAAAATTATTTTAAAAAACTGAAATAAAACGGAAACCATAAATAAAACTGATCACGACGTCTCTGTAAAACAAAAATATTAATCATCAGAACTGAGTGCATTGAGCTCATTTTTATTTATCATGTGATTAATTGGTTAATTGCTTATTGCGACAGGCTAAACAATAATAAAAACACACACATACACAAAAGAAAACCATCCGTACGGATTTCTCTCATACCTGAATTTGTATCCTCTCAGGACTTTTTGGATCAGAAGGGCTTTTACATTTAACTCCTTTATTCGCTCCAGTTCCAGCATGGTGTCATGGAAGTCCTATGAGAAAAGAAGCAACATTTTTAATATTTTTATCTATAAATATATAGTTAAAAAAACATTTTTATACTATTAAAATCACACATACAGCTCTGGGGGAAAATAAAGAGTCCACTGCACTGAATCCCATTGAAAATCTTCATCTTCTATGACTCCAAGCGCTTGAGGCTACAGTAACTAGCTGCTAACATACAATGGTAGCTAGCTAACCTTTTTTTAACATCCATTATGGCTAAGTGTAAATTTATCGCCAATTTATTCTCTTTTGTGCATTTCTATCACAAAACAGGTCTTAAATTTAATTCATAATGGTCTTAAAATATCTTACTTGTCTGGACAGATGTCCGCTGGATCACTTTGCACTAAACAGATTCATTTGAGATTTGTGACCTTTAGCATTTCAATACCATCTTTAACTTACAACCACATTATACTCCAAAACAGAAGTATTCTGCATCAATTAACAAATGTTTTTAAAGTGTATTGACTTAAAACTTGAAAAATGTGATTCTTAGTTTATTGAAATAACTTGCTAAACTAAACCCATCCATCCACACACACTTAAAGATCCACCTTGAGGAAAATCTTTGTCTTGCCCGTCTTCCAGTCGCCTTCTCCAGTAAGGACTCTCTTGCAGATGCTCTCACAGCAAGTCTGCTGACTTTCCTGTTTTACAGCACAAACATGGTCTTGTATTAATAGGTGAAACGGATCAAGTGGAGAATTTCAACATGGCCCAACTCACGGTTTTGGGGTCACAGACAGAGGTCCTCAGGAGGACGCGGTAGCGGTCCAGGAACTCGCTGAAGGTGTACCGGACCGGGTAGCCGGCCTTCCGGATCCTGATGGTCTCCATCATGCCGGAGTAACGCAGCTGCCGTATGCACAGCTCTCTGTCAAACAGCTGACACAACAGATTTGTTTTACTAACAGTGAACGGGTCGGTTACCGCTGCAGAGGTCCCTTCAGGTCCAGGCTCGGCTCACCATGGGCTTCTTGAAGTCGTTGGGTTTGATGCAGCGGATGAAGTAAGGCTGACACACGGTCAGGGTCTTCATGAGGGAATCCAGGGACTGACGGAACTGGCCGGACAGAGTCGGAACGCGCTTCTTGCCGTCGGAGGCTTGCTGTGAGGCCAACAGCAAAAGTCGCACATGTGAAAATGAGCTGCATGCTAACGGAGCTTTGCTGCTTTTAATTGGCCATGTTTTGTTTTTTTCTTACCCGCAGGCTGTTTTTGGGCGTGTTGATGATCAGCTTGGGGTTGACGCTCTTGACCGCGTTAGAGTTGGATGTCAGTTCGGCGTTGAAGGCCTGTTTGAGGAGTTTGTTGGTTGACGTGTCCACCAGCTGGATCAGGTCCGAACTCAGAGTGTCACGGTTCTTCTCGAGAAAACCTAGAAGGTGGGACGGTAAAACCGTGGTACAGGTTACACAGATTTAAAACATACAGATAGATTTTATATTTTGTGTTGATCTTTTCCTGCTGTTCCAATAACTAATAATAACAACAACATATTAAAAAAAAAGAATGTGCTTGTTAGACATTGTTGTCGTTTTATTTCTCAAAAAGGTTTGAAGAGATGCAAAACAAACATCCTGCGTTGTAATTACACAAAGCAAGTTTTTCAGGACAAAAAAAAGGCTAATTTTTTACATTGTCAAAGAATAACTATTCCTAAGTGAGTCCTTAAAACAAATCCAGTAAAACTGTAGCAATATAATTAAGTTTCTTTTGTATTTTATGAAAGTAAGTCAAAATAATTAAGAAACTGCAACAAAAAAAAAACCATACAGACATGATGCACTAGTATAAGTTCTCTTGTAGCTTATCTCGACTCCTGACGATGTGTATCTCATTATTTCGTGAACGTGCTGTTATAGAAGTTTAACGTTATGCAGAGAGATAAATACACAGACTAGCCTGGCTAAAAGCAGTTGGCAGATCTCTTAGGTGGTTTTCGTATCGGTGTCGGAGACATCGCTGTGGATCATTTTTTCAAATGAATTTTCTAAGCAGTACCTTTCGAGTCATAGTGAACCACTCCTGCAAAGTGTTGTATCCCAAACTGGGTCTCAAAGTTGTTTTTGGGAGGGATGTAGACTTCGCCTTTGGTGTGAAACTGATTCAGTTTCTGGAGCATGGAGGCGTCCGTCCCCTGAAAATGAGCCCACACCCAAAAAAAAAAGAATTAAAGCCTTTCTAGTGTTCCGCTCGGCTGCGTCCGCTGTTTTAGAGAACAGCGAGGAGAGTACAGACCTTTGGGAAGTTGCTCTCCTCGTCGACAAGAGCCAACACGTTCATGGGCTTGTTGGCCAGCGTGTCCAGAGTGCGCTGGTTGTCCAGGTAGTCGATGTGCTGCCAGACGATGCCCTCGCGGGCGTACTCCTCCTGCTCCAGCTTGAAGACGTGCTTGACGAAGAACTGCTGCAGCTGCTCGTTGGCGAAGTTGATGCAGAGCTGCTCGAAGCTGCCGGAGGGAAATGCACAAATGTTTTACAGGGAAACATTTTTTAAAAATAAATGAATAAAAAAAATAAATAAATAATCACACTTGAAAAGAAAACTCCCACCTCAGAAAAGAGAGTTGTGAAAAGATCAATGAACATATATAAATACCCAAATACTAAACATTCTGGTAAAATGTGTCGCTTTGTATTTGGGCAATTTACTGTTTGAAAGAAGGAACAACAACTATTGGCAGTAACTGAGGAATCTGTCAAGATGAAATAATTAAAAGCAGAACCAGAAGATATATTTTTTCCCCTCCAAATTGTAAAAGAAAAATTTTCTGAACCAAATGGGCAGAGTCTGTAGAAGAAATAGGATCTGATTTCATTCAACTGTACTTGTGAATTATGCGCTCCTGACATGTTTCTCTTTTTATGTCATGTTTTTATTGTTCGAGGTGGTTCACTCAACCAGTTTTGTTGTATTTTGTTATTGTTCTCAGCTGAAATAAGTAGCGGCCCATAAATAAACATGGACAACAAAAAAATCACTCTTTCCATCCTTGAATATGTTAAATCTGAAATGAATGACTGTGATTGAAATCTGTCTTACCATTTAAGAAAAAAAAATTGGGAAGTTTAGACATTTCTTTCCCAACTGGTGCCAGATGAGTTTCAACTGGATGCTGCAATAAGATCCTACGCTAAAGGAAGGTAAGAAACCAAAACCCTCATTTAATTTCAATTAATTTCAATAAGGCAGCAGGATTTTATCTAAAGATCCAGCAGCAACCAAACTAAAACAGTCAGGGTAGACATTGACCTGTTGTTGTTGAAGTTCTCAAAGCCAAAGATGTCCAGCAGGCCTATCGACTGTCGGACCGATTCCTCATCATCGGGTGGCTTGTAAATGGCGTCATTTATTTTTGTCACAACCCAGATGAAAAGTTTGCCATATATAGCCTGGGAAGACAAACAACACAAAGAATTATCCTGGCAGCCTCTCCATTTAGGCAAATTTCTCCAGACTATTTCCTTTAATGCAGCAGAGTCGGTAAAACTAATCTCCATGTTCACAAAATACATTAAGCAGATACTGTCATGAAACCACTAAGCGATCTGAGCATCTCATCTCTATTAGGAGTTTCTGCAGAGACACAAAGATTCAGTCCATCAAGATCATGCAGGTGGAGGGACTTAACATGGAAAAACATTGTTTCTTTATTATACCTAAAATGAAGAAAAAGAAGGAAGGCTAAGCACAGTTTAATGATGGAGGGAGAGCGGAAACCATTTGGCAAAACATTTCCAGTTGGATTCAAGTTCTCCAGCCTGACTGGCGGGATTTGTTCAGAAAGATTCGTTTAATTATTGGTCCAGATAAGGATTTTGGCTTTTACTCAATGTACTCATCTACTAAAATGGCCCAGTCAAAGTCCAGACCTGACTCCGAATGGACATCTGTAGCAAAACCCGAAAACTGATGACTAGATTCTCATCATCCACTCTGACCGAGGTAGAAGCATTTCCTACAGTGTGTGACGTTTGTAAAGATAAAGGTCAATACTTTTACTGTTACTTTCACAACTATCCACCGCTGTGTTGTGGGTCGATGACAGAAAACCCAAATTTTAAAAAACTGCCCTGATGCTGCTGGTGGAGACGGGTGGGAAAACAAGGAAGTGGCCGTTACCTTGACAAAGGCGTCCCTGCCGTCCAGAGCCTGGTCAGAGTTCAGAGGTTTGTTGATGGTGTCCCTGGCGGTGGTGACGGCACGCTGAGTCAGACACTTCTCCAACGCTGCGGGATCCACCTGAGGACGCCACGACACGCGTTCAGAAAAGGTCTCAGCGGCGTCGGCTGAGGAAAAATGTCACCTGCCTCCAAAAGCTGGCTGGCCTTGCTGAAGTGGGAGGATTTGGTGACGTTGCAGCCCTCCAGGTTGCTCATTATGACGCCTGAAACCACGCAGAGAACTTGAGCCCGGGAGAGCGGAAAGGAGAAAAAAAGAGACTCAACGGGAAGATTTTGAGAAATGAGTCATCTCCTACTTTCAAACTCCACGTTGCCCAGGTGGAGGATGGCGGCCAGCAGCTTGGAGATCTCCCAGGAGTCGGTCTCGGTGAACGTGAGGATCTTCAGGGCCGATCGGAAGTGAGCATACTCCTTCACATCGTCTCGTCCTTCACAGCTGGTGCACTTGCCCTGGGAAAGAACACGCATTATTCCCGACTCGAGATCATTTTTTACGCGTGCCTGAGGACGGATCATAACCGAACCATGGTCAGGTATTTGTACTCTGCAGCCGTTCCGAGGGAAAGAATCTTCTTCTGGTCCGGAGTCATGCCCATCAGCATGTAGTAAAAGATGTGGTAGTTCCTTTCCTCTAGGGCCTGTTGATGAACCGGAAAGCTCTTTAGCCCAACACAAACCGACTCAAACCTCCTCGTCACAACAGGAGACCCCACCCACCTGACGACACACTCTGGACTTCTCCAGCAGGTACTGCTCCACCCGGGCCCCCTCGATGGCCCCGCCCTTGGTGAAGCTGATGTCGATGTATTTCCCAAATCGGCTGGAGTTGTCATTGCGAACCGTTTTGGCATTCCCGAAGGCTGAGAGGACAAAAATATATATAAAAAATTAAAATCGGATAAGAAGAGTGAGGACGGGCCTGCTTTAGAGGCGCTTTCGCGACGTTCCCCCCACTGACCTTCCAGAATGGGGTTGGCCTCCAGGATCTGCTGCTCGATCCACGAGTGCTGGCCGCTGACCGCAGCCAAGAACTGCAGCATCAGCTTGGTGCTCTCGGTTTTCCCCGCTCCGGACTCTCCGCTGGTTGGAGAGGTGTCAGGAATTACTGTTGAGTCACTCGCAAATGACTGTTGTATATTTTTTATATATAGATCTATATATATATATATATATATATAGATCTATATATATATCTAT
>CAEFZX010021973.1:0-56218 GCA_903066825.1 Alfaro cultratus | reverse complement strand
CCATCCATCCATCCATCCATCCATCCATCCATCCATCCATCCATCCATCCATCCATCCATCCATCCATCCATCCATCTTTGCTTTAGGAGTTAGACCATAAATATTTGGTACACTGTAAAACATTTTAAGTAGTTTAAGTTGAAAATGAAAGTCCACCTGCTGCCTTGAAAATGCAATTTAAATCAAGAATAAAATTATTTTGGTTTTAACTCAGAAACTAAAGTTCATGAAGTTGATTTAACAAGAGACATGTTGACTAAACATTATTTTTTTAAGTTAATTAATCTTGAAATGTTTTAACTTAATGCTGCAATTTAAACCAAATGTTTATTTCATAAAATGCAAGTAAAAAAACCTGCCCTCACCTGGTTAAAGAGACACATTTCTTTATTATTTTTACTCACAATATCAAGTTAAAAACAACTTATTTTACTTTAGAGTAGCTAATTTAAATTCTTGTTTCAAACTGTATGACCTGATAATGAATTCTGCTCTAAAACATTTAATGTGAACAGGATATTATCCTCTACTTTTGAAAACTTAAACACAATTAAGTATCAGTGTGTTGCAAGATTCAGATCAATGTAACACTTCAAAACAGGATACAAATCAAGCCGCTAAGCATTCTGGGAAATAGTTCCCGCTTCTGTCTTTTTCTTCTTTCAGTTTTTAAGTGCTAACCTAAAAACTCTAGTTTATTCATCTGTTGGAGGTTTAACTAAGTTAATAAAACGTTAACACAACCCATTACTGTAAGTTTATCTTTCACAAACTCACAAAATCTAAAACTCTTAAAGAGTAGAAGACAGTAGACACAAGGTTTATAGTGTGCAGTGTTTTTGCAGTGATGTGTTTTGAACGGATCGGTTCGGTTCTCTTCCATAACGTGGGAAAGCGAGCTGCTCCCGGTCACTTCCTGTCTCCGTTCAGTCAGTCGGGTCCTGGGTTTGGACCCCAGCCAGCAGGCAGTGGGCGGAGTGGCGCTCTGGGCTCGGGTCAGGCTCTGCTGCGGCCCGATCAATGTCCTATCACTCATTATCAGGTCATGCTTCTTCTGTGAGCGTGTTGGTCCACAGGAACCAGCTTTCCCAGTACCATCTGCCGTTGGGTCAGTGTGGTGTCCCCCCGCCTGCGCCCATCCCCGCTGACCTCCAGAAGAGGCCGAAAGGCTGGCCTGAATTGTGCGTGACCTTTCCGCTGACCCCCATGGAGGGAAGGGGCTTTACTGCCTCAATGCAGGAGGCAGGAAGAGACAATAGGACTGCGGCTCTGCAGCCGAGGATCACCGGCTTTCAGAGTAGAAGGAGAAGGTCCATTTTATACCGCAGGTCTGCAGGACATCAGCAAATCATGTTTTACTGATCAATGATTTAACTGGTTTAGAAGTCCTGAAATCTCTCTCATCAGTTACATTGAGAATTTACAGTAAAAAAAAAGAAACTGAGATTTTTCTCACTGTCTGAAGTTAAATCAGTCCAAAAGTTTCTTGTTTTGTGTCACTCAGAATTACCAGAATTATTTATTTTTGCAGAATGTTACAAAATGTATTCAGAATATTGATTTTTACAGATTTTCTTTTACTTTTTTCTTGTATTTGGTCTAGTTTCCAGTGTTAATATCTCTTAATATCACACTTGAAATAAGACTTTTCAGCAAAAATATTAAAGCTTATTATAAGTGAATAATTCCTTAATATTGATTTTAAAAAGTATTAGCTCCACTTGCAGATTATTTCACTTATAAAGAGACAATTTTTCACACGTTTTAAGTGACAAAATCTGCCAGTGGAACTTTTTCATCAATGTTAAGAAATTATTTACCCAAAACAAGCTTCTATATGTTGGTAAAAAGTTACTTACAGGTTAGTTTATCTTATTTCAAGTGGACTAAGATACTTACACCAGAACCTAGAGCAAAAATACTTGGTGGTACTTTGTGTTTTCGCACTGACCGCATCATGACTCTGCAAATATGTGACTCGCAACGTGAGCTTCAGCGCCCCCTGCTGGACCAATTCAGCATCAAACTACGACATCCTCAACAAAAACATTACCTTGTGCTGCAGCGTAATGACAATAGAGATTAGATAAGTTTATTTTTAAAAATTAGAGAATACGCAACAAATTGCACCCATTTAGAACATTGAAATGGATGCTAAAGGAAACTGTTTTCTGATCAGATTCATAAATAAGAGCCTCATGAAGGAAGTATTAATGCTAGATAGAAACTTTACATCTACACCAAGTTTACATGATAATACATGGAGACAAATTATTAACGCCAGACTAATACACAAAAAAATCTTACTTTTATTTTGATGGATCGTCTCACTGTGTGACATTTCCTGTTGCTGGGCAGATTTTTCATCCATGATGACTTTACCACACAACAATTTCAATGAATTTAAAAAACAAGAGCTGTGTGATAAAAGAGGTAAAAACAGAAGCGACCTGTAATGAGGTAAATACTTTTCTACAGCCTGTAAGCATAATTATGAACATGCTTCTGCAACCAGCTGTAGTTTTTAAATTACAGGTTTTTAAAAAAATAATCAATCAAGAATGACAAAAACATCGAAATATAGAAAAATTGAACATATTTATACCCATGGTGAGATGTTCCCAACTGTATAAGAAATAGGCAAACAACTTGACATAAAGTCATTGCATCCGGGGTTTTATGTGTTTATTTTCAAACATTTAAATTCAGTCAATAGATATGCCATGGGTAGTTAAAATTAATGAAAAACAAAATAATTCTGCCCTTTTTTCTGCTGTAATGTTGTTTCTAGGATACACAGAGATATGATAACGCCTCTATAGTCTACAGAACATGTCACAAATGAAGGCCTTGGTATTTCTCTTTAAAATGTATGTGAAAGAAGAGAAAGTGCTTGTTTTAAGCAAGGTTAACATGTAAACATTTAAACACATGAAGCAAAAGATCATGAGTGATTCAGACAGTCTGCAGTTTGGCAAAGGTTCAGAAGTAAGACTCGTCAACAAAGTGCTTCACTTTATAAAAGCAGGAGTAAGAAAAACGTCAGACAGGAAGCGGGCCGCGTTGTCTCCCACCCTCACCGATCTGTAAACATGGCAGCTGGAGTAAACACATTTCACCTGTCAGAAAATGTTAAAACTGCTGCTCAAGTGCAGCCGCTTCATACAAAGGCATCACAAATTAGTTCTCACTTTGAGAAGAACAATCTGTACACAAAAAAACATTGAAGATGCGCTCTCAAAAACGGAGCTGCAATCAGACGCCCCCTGATGAGATAAAAACCATGATGTCACAGGACAAAAAACCCCCCAAAAAACCGTCAGTAAAACTATTTAACATGTTAAGGCCAGCTGGAAAAGGTTTAAACTAAAACCCAGAGATAAAAGGTGAATTTACATCGATTCTTCCGGTGCAATCAAAGTGGAGAAAGACGCTGAAAGTAGATGCAAAAGGCACAGGTGTGTCTGCAGGTAGGTTAACGCAACGTGAAATAAACTAAAAATGTTAGTTTATTTGGCTATTTTACATCGATATATACAGGAGTGCATAGTATCCAACACTGTATGCTGTAGTCACTTCTCCTTCTCCATCTACAACACAGAAACAATAATTACTGAAGCTTTTCACTGGTCCAGGTTCATCACTACCTCAACAATCTATTTATTCACCAACACATTTAGATGAACTAGTCGCTCAAACGTGTGTGTAACGCTGTCCGCTGTCAATGGCTTTAAGGTCCATGCAGCCAAACATCTGAAATACTGGAATGAAAAATGTAAAATACAGGAAATAAACTGATGAGGAAAAAAAGAAGAAAAGCTGTTCAAAATGATTTTCAAACCAAATCAAAACGTTTAGGCATTTTAAAATAGTGACAAATTTAGTTTTTTATTTTACGAAGAAGTAAAAAATGTTTGAGCTCAGATGGCGACTCTGGTTAACATCTTTACTGCTGATATATTTCTGTTCTGTTGTGAAAAGTGAATAAAATAAACATTATCTTCCTGTTGATTTGACTAAAGCAAACTAAATGGTAATAAATGAAACTTTTGTTGAATGAAAGAATGAGATGGTCTCTCCTCAGGTGGGAGTGAAGCTGCTGCATGTCAGTAAAACCTCGTAGCTTTTGCAGCTGGATGAAGCTGGACGTTTCCACACCAGTGTCTCAGATACGTTCAGGGAGCCATGAATTCATCAATTCACAGTATTTATGCATATGGGCTCACAAAAAACAAAAATCAACCTATGTTTAACACATCACAGCATTTAAGCAGAACAAGTGACAGTAAATACATACACCTCTGAGCGACTCCCGATAAAGAATCTGATTTGTAAACGTTGAAAGGTGCAGATAAAAACAGTATCTGTCTCTTTTTTCCTCCGTCAGTGGACCGAGCGACGACTCTGAGGTTTTCCTTCATCTGACCCTCAGCTTGCAGGTCGAGGTCCTGGTCGGGTTCGCTCTGACGGCAGCAGCGTCCGCTCCCCTCGTCCAATCACGGCGGCCGTTAGTCGACGCCGTCGAAGCCCTGGGCGTTCTCGATGGCGATGATGAGCTTCTCCCTGAGCTCCTCGAACGACTCGTAAGGAGGGAGGTCCAGACGGTTGAAGCTTTAGGAGAAGAAGAGGAAAATAATCAGGATCAAATCTGCATTTGAGGAGAATCTCTAAGAGGGATAAATTAAAATCATGAAAAATGACTCATTTTATTTGTTATATGTATTTCAAACAGGTTTTTAAAACCAAGTAATCAGCAGGACAGAGAAAACATCTGCAAACGTAACCAAGAACAAAATAATTTCATTTTTGTTTGAAAATAATCCTACCCCTTCAATTTAATGAAATATACAACTTAGTGACTCAATAATTATCAATAATTTGAAATTAAACCATGTTATAATATTTATGTGCCTGTTCAATATACTGTGTTAAAGAGACAACAAATAAATTATATTACAGACAAAATGGTTACAAACTAACAAGATAAGAAAATCTACAGATAGTATTTACTGTAATAATAATAATAGTAATAATAATAATAATAATAATAGTAATAATAATAGTAACTGGACATACAGCATCAGAATAATTACCAAATTCTTCTTAATTTGTGTTATGTAACAATAAATAATATAAAAAAACCAGAAAAAATCCTAATAATAATGACAGTAAGATAACAAAATAAGCAACTATTAACACAGAAAAAGGAAAGGAAAAACTCATAAATCTTTTAATTCCCATCTTCCCAGTCCAGTGTGAGTATCATAGCTTTGTATTTATTTTTAAACTGGTTGATGTTTTGACATTGTTTTAGCTCCATATTCATTTCATTCCATTGTTTGACTCCAGCTACTGTGATACAAAATCTTTTCATAGCTGTTTGGATGCTACATATTTTGAAATTCAGTGTTAAGTCAAAGTCTAGTAAAGAAGCCGACTGATCACACACAATGGAAAGTTGAATGGAAGGAAAAAGTGTAGTTGAAATGCATTTAAAACTATTTTACTTTCATAAGCTGAGATGGTTTGACTGCTTCTGTGCATTAAAAGACTCGCTGACAGTCAATCATATAGGTGAAACTAAATTATGAATCTTTTTGGTTTCTTTTAAAAAGATACATTAACATGTTTAATAAAAATTAAATAAAGAAATCATGATAGACTTGTATTTTCTCTTAAAGGCGATATTTTGGGGTTCTGTGAAGCAGTGATCAGTACTCAGTATGCTACTTGTAGTAAACATGGTTGACATGATCCTGTCACTGTATCTAGTAAATATTTTATCCCGTTATCTTGCAATAATAACGCAACACAGCAGAACCGATTTATGAGCAAACATTTATGTCTATAGAAGTTTTTAACCCCCTTTAATCTGATCAAGTTGTTCTTAATGGGTGAGGCGCTCACCATGTGTGGGCTCTGGGAAGTTTATCACTGGTTCCCCATTGCTCGATGGTAAACAGCTGCGGTCCGTTAGAGCCTGAAAGTAACGGCAGAAACAACATTTTTACTGACATCGGTTCAGAAAAACACAATAAAAAACAAAGTAAAACAGACAGAGTTAAAGCAAAAACTGTGTTTGTTTGAGGTTATGAAATTAAATGTGACAAATGTTTATTTTTAAGTGAAACAGAAGAAATGACAGGTTTTCGTTTAGGGCTGAAGTGATTAATTGGTTTAATTGTGATTAATCGATTATTTAAATAATCATCAAACAATTTAGTAATTGATTAATTGTTAACTGGAGTAAAAATAAATAACTACATGCAAAATTAAACAAAAACAGTTACATTTTGAATTTAGTTTAATAAAAAAAAATCCTTCTTTGTCTGTAAATATGTTCCGAACTCAGTGTAGTTTTAGCTTCGCCCGTTTCAAATTCTGCAGAAAACCTTTTGCTGTCTAATTATTACTGACTTAATCCAATTTCTAAAACTTTTAAATAAGTATTTTTTAGCTGCAGATGCGTCTTTTGCTACAAAAAAAATCAAGAGTTCACCAAATGAATGATATGTTGTTGCAATAAAATGTTTTTTTCTTAATTAATTTATTTTCATCTTTTAATGGATTTCTAATTATGTGGTTAAGAAATCTACAGAATGTCCCATTTTTTCATCAGATTAATAAATTAATCGATAGAACAATTGATTATTTAAATTAATGCTGCAGCTAACAATTATTTGTCTCACCATAAAGTTCTGCGAACCCGTTCATCGGGACTCTGGACGTCCCCGTCACAAACTGCAGGAGTCGGATTCTCTTTTCTGCATCCATCAGCAGCACCGTCTACACAAATCAATAAACAATAATCAATAAACAATCACATCCCAGCCAAATAACTAAATCTAACGTAAGGTGAGGAAAATGCTCTTACTTTCCAGAACCACTGGATGACCATGTGGTCGCCACAGTAACCGTTCTTGTACTTGGTGTTCTGCCTCCAGTCGTTCACGTCCACGTCTCCCAGGCCGCACATGAGCAGCTGGGAAAAGATAATAACAAGGAGAGGAGATTATAATCCAGGTTTTCTCACAGATTTATTACACATTTTGACACCAAATCAACTAAATAAAAACTCACTTCCAGCTCATTTTCATCAAAAATCCTGATTAGATCCTTTGGTATCAGCTCAAAAAATCCCTGAAACACAAAGAAATTTATTTTCTTTTTCTTTTCCTCCATTTTTATTGCTTTGCCACCTCAGAAACATTCAGTTACCTCTTTGAAAGCCATCATCTGTTTCTGTATTCTGTTCACAAATCTCCACTGCATCACCAGGCTGCCACACACAAAACATGACATTATGATAAACCCTCATTTAAGCTTTTAGGGCAATAATAAACATATCCGAGTTGTTCCTACTCGATGTATTCTCTCTTGTTTTCATTAGTGACAACGATCTCAGAGCCTTCAGGTTTCAGGTCATGCTGGTGAGTCTGCAGGATGATATTTATTATTTATTACGAGTAATTTAAATTAAATATCAGGAGGAAAGTGTTAGAGATGCTGAACATACCTCTCCAAACAGCTCCTCATCAATGGTGAACCTCAGGTCCAAATCCTCCGGGTCGTTCTCCAAAATCCACTTTAAGGAGTTAAAGTACTCGCTGTCCTAAATTGAAACAAATGCAGATTGAAAACAGTTAAAATGTTCCAGATAATTTTCAGTTCATCATGCTCAGACGTGGTGAAACTCACGACAGACTCCATGTCCTGCAGAGTGATCGGCTTCTGCAGCATCATCTTGTAAAACGGCCGAATGAAGAATGCTGGAGAGATAAACCGAGAGAAAAGGCTCAGAAAACAAAAGAACAGGAGGTGTTTTATCGAGTTTGAAGTACTTCCTGTTCAGACAGGAAGTGCTTACCGTCAAGGAGTTTGCCGTGAAACACCGCCATGCCAGCCACACGACCAATGAACTTGAAGTAGGTCAGGTGGTCTTCGTTGCACAAACCGGAGTTGGGGTTGATCTGCAGCGTGTAGTTGTCTCTGAAAGGAACAAAACATTAACTAAAACAAATTCAGTTGTTCTGTTTGTGTTTCTGTTTGTTTCTAGGAGAAGAAGAGTCAGAAGCAACACCAATACTCTGACTGATCCTTATCTGAGGTAACGTGATGCACTGGGTTTGGTTACAGAGGTTGTTCTAGAGTATTGGATGATAAAGAACCGACTTTAACCAGCTGGCTCAGACGAAAGCAGACGGAAGAACAGACAAGACGTCTTCTCAATCAGCAACAAAATAACAGCAATGCTCTCTCTCACGGAAACTGAGGCTTGGCCTAATTAAATCCCTCTGACCTGAAAACTAACAAGTAAGCAACAGAAAGGGTTGTTTACTTCTCTACGTAGCAAAACATGCAAAGAAATAGAATTAAGATACATTTTTACCTGAGTGCACACAGTGAACAATATTCAGGTCAACATAGAGGCCCTTTCCTATACTTTAAAGTGATGCTGATTAACAGTTTTCCAGTTGTTATTGTTAGTTTCTTTCTTAAATTTTATGTTGGAACGTAAATCTTTTTCTATTTGTGAGGTTTCTACATGACTTTTGCATATAAAATTCATTAACTCAGCAGAGGAAGGTCACTGCAAAGACACAGAACCTAACCAGGTACTTTTGGTCTAGTTTCTGGAGCAAATATCTTAGTACACTTGAAATAAGACAAAACTAACTTGCAAGTTATATGAGCTGGTTTTATGTAAATAATTCCTTAATATTGATTTAAAAAAAAGCACTGGTTCCTCTGGAATGGGAAAAATCTTGTCATAGGTGAAATAATCTTGGGATTTTGTGTTTTTGCATTGTAACGAAGCAAAGAAAATATTTTAATAGAATCTTTTCTTTCTAGCCGTCTGTCACAAATACAGATTATTCCCTTATTTCTGGAATGTGATATTTACCAAAAACAGTAGTTGACGTAAAATAACATTCAAGCAACAATAGGATAATTCCTAAAGAGCTATTAACTGAGAAATTGGCATTAACAGGATAACCAGCTGAAGGACGATGCAGCTGAACCATAATTCAGGGGAGTTTATTGCAAATATTTATTATTTCATAAAGACATGACTTCTGCTCTTCATACTCCTTTTTTTACATTTTAACATGACACTGAAAGCAAAAAGAATCTAAGATTATTATGTTTTAAAATGGATTTGAATCAGTTTCTAGTAAAGTAG
Source organism: Alfaro cultratus (assembly GCA_903066825.1). Classification (NCBI taxonomy): domain Eukaryota; kingdom Metazoa; phylum Chordata; class Actinopteri; order Cyprinodontiformes; family Poeciliidae; genus Alfaro; species Alfaro cultratus. The sequence goes on along the minus strand of CAEFZX010021973.1, from coordinate 47,033 downwards.
AAACATTGGCATATTTCACATTTGTAAAGTACCTAATTTAGATCTTTAATCAGACAATACAAACATTTATAATAGCTGTTCCACTGTTAAATATATCTGTTTAAGATAATCTTCAACACTTTGAAGGATGGCAGCTGTCCAACACGTCTTAGCTGGACATAGTTAATGTTTTTTTATGGTTTTTTATGGGTGCACTGATTTATTGGTGCTGATTTCCTTAATTTTGGGAGATTGGTGATCGGCTGATGCTTACATGTGAAGATGATATCATCCACCGATCTTTTCTACCTCAGCAAAAGTCTAAAAATCAATCGCCGAGAGGTTTGACTGACAGACAGAATCACCAGATCACATCTGCATATTAACAGTAAACAATAGTCGCCTCTCTGTTGCCGACTCATCAACTTTCTTCCCTTATTTAGCAACATTTCAGACTAAAAAAGTTGGTCCGGACAAAATCAGAATCAACAGGTCAGGTTTTTTAAAAGATTACAATCAGAAATGGGACAGAAAACTGCAACAGTTGTAACAACTTCTATTCTGATGCTACCTTCCTATAAAACAAACAGCTACCTCAGCTCAGGTAAAAGAAGAGAAGATGATATTTAATTTATTAAGCGACTAAACAAAGGCAAAATGAAATAATATAATAAAATTGTAAACATACGTGGCAGAATACTCGAACAGTCCATAGTACGGGTTGAACATCTCCTTGGACATGAGGAAGAACCACTCTCTGGCCAAGCCGCCGTAGTCCAGGCCCTTTTCTCCCTCAAACTCCACCCACAGTCGAGCCTTCAGCAGCTCCGGCCGCTTCACCGCCAGGATGCGTCTGTAGGAATCCTCCAGCACTGAGTTTCGTTTCAGCTTCAGCTCAAAGCGGTTCGGGATGTCGGCCTTTGTTGGGAACAAACGGCGATCAGCTGTTACCTGCAGGATCTGATCTGTAATCGCTGTTCCTGTCTGATGAGACTCACCGGTTTGATCAGCTTCTTTCTGAAATACTCGTACTTCTGCTTGTAATCTCGAGAGTAAGGCACGGCCTGCAACGAAACAACGGCATTAAGAGACAAAAAGCACTACAGCTTCTTACTCACTGCAAAAACACAAAAGTATTTTTGTCTTGTTTCTAGAGAAAATATCTTAATAAACGGAATAAATAAGACAAAACTAACAAGTAACTTTCAGCAAGAAACATGAGCTTGTTTTAAGTAAATAATTCCTTAATTTTGATTTTAAAAAGTGCTAGTTGATTTGCAAAGAGTCTGAAGAGTTACATGTAAGTTAGTTTTGTCTAATTTTAAGTGTACGATAGAAATAAATCAAAAAATACTTGTGTTTGTTCAGTGCTTTTATGGCAAAATGTTTCTTTCTATACTCACTGGACCAGTTATAGCCGAGTTCTGCAATCTGGGATCTTCCCACTGTGTGACTTTGGTGTCTATCAAATGAAATATGTTTTAAATGCCATCCACAGACAGTAGGAAAATATTAATACTGCATGAATGCAGTTTGTAATTACATAAAAGCGTACGAACTGTGATTTATGTAGAATACCCTGCCATCACTGTGGATCCGCTCCTCCCATCCAGGCTGCAAACAAAGAAAACATCAGAAACGTGTCACAGAACTTCATGTCCACCAAACATCCAGCGACCTAAATATATATATATACACACAAGAATCCGTCCCAGCCACGTTGTTACCGAGTGTCTGTAACCAAAGAGCTTACTGGCAGCGGGCCGAGGTCGTTGGGGTCGAGTGAGCCGGTCCTCCTCATCTGCACAGGAATCCTAAGCCTGGGATCTTCCTGAGGAGCACAAACAGGTTGTGTTTCAGTCACAAATAAATAACGTCAGTCAGTGACGGAGATTAGACTCCGTTTCTGCTCTTACCCAGGTGGTCGTCTTTGTGTTGTGATCGATAAAAAAAGGTCTTCCGTTTGGAGCGCTGCGCACCTCCCAGCCCTGCGGTAAGGAGCCGAACTCAGCGGAGGCCTCTGCGCTCAGTCTGGGCTGAGCGGTGTCTGCAGGGCTGACTGCCGCCGGCTGGGACGGCGGGCTGGAGTTCTGGGACGGCGGGCTGGAGTTCTGGGGCGGAGCAGATCCACTCTGTGGTGCCTCCGCCGCTGGTGCTGGTGCTGCGTCTGCAGGTTTCTGTCCAACAAATAAACCAATAAAGTTTAGTATGAGAATTGGAAGAAATAAAATCAATTATTTTATAAACAAGGCAGCTTTTGTGAAACCAAATTTAATCAAATTTTAAAATAAATCTAAAGATAAGATGATTATTTTCTCTTGCCCTTCCTGTGATTTTTTTATTGTGACCTGCATTTTTTATTACCTTTCTAATATCGTTCTCCTCACTGATTGTAATTCGGCCGAATCATTGCAACACCTTCATTCTTTCTTTGTTCAGACACTCTGGTGCAGCTTTAATATTAATATCTTGTTGCATGACCTAGTTGGGACCAGGCCGTCATTTGCATTGTGCCAACAGAAAACCCAAAAGTTCCCCATAAAGCAAACTGTAAAACGTCTGTTCTTATAGAGAGGGTCACACTTCCAACTGCTTTGTTAACCAAGTTAATTTAGCTGGCGTTGCCACGTTAATGATCTCCTAAATCCAGTAAAAACAGGTTGGACAGGATTGGTTTCTGGTGTAATTGATTCTACATTTCGGGTTGGTTTTGTTCAGTAGTGGGAAGCATTAAAAAAAACAAAAAAAAACAACAAAAACATACATGGACAAAATAAATATTTTCAATTCAAAAATCTTTTTTATTGCTAAGTTATTCTATAAATAGACATAGGAGCTCAACAACAAAGATATTTGTTTTTAATCTGTTATTTAACCATCAGTTTGGTGAGAAGCGTTATTATAGCCATTCAGCTCTCAAGTGTTTCAGGAAACCCTGAACCTTCACATAATGTGGGACGTCTGTGCGTGCCGCAACATGTTTTGCATTCAGATGATATTTTAGTCTTGGATAGATTCGCTGATAGGGAAACTCCTTTCTGCAGAACTTGCACACAACACCAGTATTTTCCAAGGTCCCATCAGAACATCTTTTAAAGCAAAAATTAACCACCAGAGGGCCAAGAGAGGATCTACTGTTTGCAGATGTTGCTTGGGCGTCAGATTTATGAGAGTACCAGAAACACAGAACAAAGATCAAGCGACTAATTGAGTTGAAAAAAGTCCCACTCTTAGTTTTGTCAGATAAACAAAAAATAAACCTGTGCTATTAGTTACTGTATGACCTTTTCTTTACTTAAGGGTGTAAATCTCCACTTATTTTGTATTCTACAGCAAAATAAAATATGCTAAGTGAGCAGTATCAGAGTATAAATAAGAAAGCTTTGTACCTGAATGACTGGACGCACCCATGTGGTGGTTCGGGTGTTGTGGTTGACGTAGTAGCGTCTTCCTTTATTGTCACGCTTCTCCTCCCAGCCTGGAGGCAACTGAGGTGACGAGGGAAGTAACTATTAAACAATATAAATAAATAACACTGATCAGTAATGCCTCCCATCTGGACAGACATTGAGTTCAACTATATAGCAGGGAAAGAAGGAGCACCAGCTGTGAGAGCTGAGGCGGAGCAGAGGCACTGATAGTTTAGCGTGTGATGCAGTGAAACCAGATTAGTCAACCTTTTGAGGAGGCAGAAAATACCCACCACAGGACTGATAGGTTGTTCCTCTCTTGCAGAAGTCTGAGAATTTTCTCTGAGGCTGGAATGGTTTGAGTTACTCATGTGATTCTGCAGCAGAAGACATGAAATCTGTTATCAGACAACGCAGATCAGCTTTCAGCCTCCCTCCCTTCCTTTCTCAGTGGAAGCGGATGGCTCCCATTAGTCTGTTTATGAATTTCAGCAAGAGGAACCTCGTGCTTCTCACATTCTGTGAACTGCGCAGCTCTCTAGTTGTGGATCGTGAAACGCGAAGGTTTCTGTTCTCGTCGATGAACGACGAGAACGTCGGAGGCTCGATGGATGAAGTTGATGTGAGCTGATGGTTTCTGGGGTGTAAAGTGGATTCGTCCTCTGTGATGATCTCCCAGCTCTGGAGCATAAGAGACAGAAACTGTCAGGTTAAAAAGCAAAGGAATCATACACAAAGTAGTGCTTAGTAGGAGATAAAGGAATACAAAAAAAATACTTTAAAAACAAAAAAGAGTAAGAAAAATATCATTTAGATAAGAAGTAACACTGATAAAATGCAGATAAACTCATAAAACATTCTTGTATTTTGAAACTGTAGTGTTTTCTGATTTAAAGGAGCCAACAGTTTTGTGGTTTCAGGAAGTTCTCTGCAGAGTGTTGTAGGTTCAAGACCTTTAAGCAGACCAATAAAGAGATTTTAAATTCAATGCTTCAACACACACAAAGTCAAACAGGACAGACTTTGTTGGACTGTTTTGGACTTCGGGAGGAAGCAGAGTACCCAGAAAAAACCCACACAAGCACAGGGAGAACATGCAAACACCATGCAGAAAGGATTCAAACCAAAAACCTTCTTGCTACAAGACAACCGTGCTACTAACCGAGCCACTGACCAAAAGGCCACCAGTGATCTTAAAATAAAAAGGCCTGATTGTGCTCTGAACTTTCTTGGTATTAGAAACAATTCTCTACTCATTCATTTTTTTAATTACAGACACACTTAGAGAGAGTAAGGTACCAAGTCCATGTGGAAACAGAAATATAAGTTTGTGTAGCAAGCATATAGATATTGTTGAGCTGAGGCTGGGGAATGGAGCCTTGAGGAACTCCACAGAGTCATGCCGCTCTGCAACATAAAACCTCTGGGATCTGGAAAACCCAAAACACTGAACACCTGAACAAGTTCATCAGATAATCATGCCTCATATTTAAAAGTATCAGATGCATCAGTAACACAATATGCCGTCTGCAACTTTTACCAACATATCACTGATGTGGTCTAGTTGAAAATCTAACTGGAATACAGCACTAAAGTTTTTTTTCCTCAAAAACAAACTAATTTGGTAATCAACTGTGTTTCTATTGATCCCAGTCAATAATGCTACACAAGATGTGAGTCCCTAACTACTTATTATTGAAACTAACAGGAGTTTAATCAGAACACCCTTCAAAACAAAGAATCATTCATTTAAATATTTTTAAAGCACCACATCAAGGCAGCATGTCAAAGTTAATTTAGCTTTTTTGCAGTTTTGTTAAAAGTGTTAAATTTTTAATGGAAATAAATTCAATGAAGTGTCATAAACAGGTATGAAAAGTATTACATAAGGAAGAGCCTTTGTGTTATTTTTAAGCATTAGACCAAAGGGTTGAACCATGTATCAAGATTAAAGGTTTATGATGAGCTGAAAGTCATCGGTTTCATTAAGATGGGGCTAATTACACCCAGAGTTGAAACTTTAATTAAATCATCCAAAAAACAATTGAGACCTAAGGGTAAAAAACATCCAGATGCTAGAAGAAAAAAAACAACAAAATGACTCATGTTATTTGGTTAAAGCTCTTAAATAATATTAAATATATGCTTATTTATTTATTACTACTACAGCAGCGAGGCAGAGTCATTGATATCTGTTAACGTTTCTTAACTTGCATGATTGTGAGTTGAAGTAGTCGATAAATGTGCTGAGAAACATTTTCATTGCAGAACGTTATATGTTGGCAGAGTCAATTAAATACCCACTGCATTAGCAAGGCGTCATGTAGCTTAATGGATCAGTAATAGGGCTGGGCAGCATGGCTTAAAAATAAAATCTTGGTCATATCAGATCTGATTTAGAGCTTTCTTTTCTAAAATAGAAATTACAAACGATGGGAAATATTTTCAAAAAGTGGCTTTTATTTCAATCATCCATTCTCTGAGTTTTATGATGGAGTATTAGGGTCAGGCTATGAGAACGTTTGTTTAATTACGAGAATACAGTCATAATATTGGAAAAATAAAGATGAAATTTACAAGAATGTCTTAAAATTAGGAGAAAAAAAATTGTTTTAGTGAGAAAAAAAGCTTCTAGATATCAACATAATCATCTCAGTCTTTGTGGTTTCTTTGAAACACTCAATCGTTTCGCATTCGCTTCAAAGTCCTAATACTGATAACAATTTGATACTGATGTGTTAAAAGATAAAGTATTTTATTATCTGTAAAACTGATAAAGTATAACTCCACAAGACGCTCAACATTTAATTTTTTGTGTTATTTTTCATGTTGGTATTTTGATAAAATTACTACTTAATTACAATTTTATTATTATGACATTATGACTTTGATCTCATAATAATAAAAGAAAGACCTGAAGGTTCTAATATCCCGTTGTAGAGCTGACCTGAATTCAAAGTCCAAATAAAGAGAAGCTGTAAAACATTACTGCCAAACAAAATGAATCACTCTGATTTGTGGAAACCCAAGGAGCGGATTGGTGAAAAACATCCTGATTTACCACAAATTAAAGACTCAAAAGTCAAAAATTCAGTTAATTGATAAAAATGATTTATCGGCCAGCCCTAATCAGTAATATTCTTTTCACGCAGGTGACACTTCTATGAATAAAGTATCATGGTGGCTGGTGTAGTTTGTCCCTATAACCTTATTTGAAATGAGTCTAGTTAAAGTCTCCTCTTCATTACTGTTGTAGCTCTAATTCTCTAATTGAGTTTTCGATTCTGTCAAAAAGCAATGAAAGCTTGCATGTTTTGCAGAATAAAAACTTAGAATCTGTTAAAGAGCTTCTTTAAAAAGCAACACTGTGGGACTGGACAGGAAGCAGAAAGGTGTTACCTCTGGAGACTCCTGCGGCGTGGCGTTCTCATCGTGCTCTGAGATCTGTCTGCGTGTGATGAAGGCAGGTTCCACATCTGTGCTATTGTTCTGCGGCCGGTGACTCTCCCCGTTGCTCTGCCTTTGTTCAACAGACACAAAAACACATGTTGGCTCTCATTTATCGGGAATGAATCTGAGGAAACGATGTCACTCATGGAGGCGCGCAGGATATCCTACTGCATGGTGGGCCGGTGCCACTGCGTGGTTCTGGTCACGTGGTTGACGAAGTAGTTCCTGCCGAGGTTGTCCTGTCGCTCCTCCCAGCCAGGAGGAAGAGGAGGCAGCACCTGGCTCTGCCTGGGGCCCGACATGTCCTGATCCAGAAGCTCCCAGCCCGGCTGCACAGCAGCACCGAGGGACATTTAAATCCGATGTGGAAAACTACCGTTTTTATTTCTATGTCATATTAGTCAAGAGGCTGGAAAATTATTCACGATTTAAGTTTTTTCTTTTTTCTTTTACAAATAAAAATCTGCAAAATGAGCATCTCCTCTTAGGCACTACTTTTTATTTTTTTAAATATATATTTATTGAGTTTTTGCATATATGAAAACATACATAAACACTGGCCAACCACAATCAACACTCTGGGCACAAAATAAAAGTAAAATTCAGCTAAAAAACAAAAAGAATTTTTTTTAAAAAATATTCAGAATAACGCTCTGTGATACTCTCAAGTTGGATCTATTTTATGATGATTTTGTCCAATCAGATGTAGCATCACTGCAGAGAAAAACTAAATGAAGCACTAGCTTACATCTGAGTCCTCTGTCTGATCTGCAGTCTCCTCTTCTGAGCCCAAGTTCTTCGGCAGGTAGGTCATTTTGAGACGCAGATGACCTTTGACCCTGGACTTATGGCTGGCCAGGAAAGAAAAAAAAAGGAAAAACAGAAAACGTGTTTAGATGTAGCCAAGAAATGCAAATGGGGAAATGGTCAAAAGCAAAATGAAAGTGGATGAAATGCAAACCTTCGTGGGTGGAGCAGAAAATCCTTGAATGTGTATGGCCTTTGTGCGTTAGGATTTTCTGTCTAAAGGAAACAAAAGCAACAAAAATAAAGCATAGACCTTTAACCCACTGCTTAACGTGGCATTATAACACCATTATTGTTAAAGACTTAAAGACATGGCAACGTGGAATGATGGTGGAGTTGGATAATGCAGGCTAATTTGTATTTACAATTAAACACAAGCAGAGACGTAGCATAAACACAGCGTGCCGTGTTTTCAAAACTGAAGAAAACGATGTGGAACAGACACCAGAATAAGGGCACACATGTTTATGTTTACATGGAGATACTGGTGAGACCGTACAGTTAAAACAAAACACATGCTGCGCTGCTCATCTTTAAAAAAAAATATCCAACAGTAAGGATATATGAACACTTAGTGTCACTGTCCTGATGGTTTATTCTGCTGCTTTATGTGTCACTTCAAGTTATTTTGTTTTTCCTGTGAATAATATTTATTACACATCCTTTACACGTACATCGTCTTCCTGGCAGTACTGTTATTGAACTGCTGCTTGCCTTTCAGGGGATGTTCTTACAAAATCAATTTGAACAAGCAGAAGCCATAATTTATATATTAAATTCAAGAGTTAACTAAAAGAAAAACACTGAGTAAACAATTCCTCAAAACAATTAAAAACACACAGTAAGAAGCTACCAGATATTAAGAAGAGCTTCAAAATACAGAAGGAATAAACATGAGACAAAATTAGTCAATTTATCCAAAGTTTATGTTCATATGATTGAAAATGTTAAAATCTGTGTATAAATCTGAACTAGTACTTTTGAAGGAATCAAGAAACTTTTAACTTAAAACAAGCTCATATTTCTTCCTGTAAAGTTTCATGAAAGTTATTTTTTTATTTCAAGTGTGCTAAGATATTTGCATTAAAACACTTTATAATATTTTGAGCTTTGCAGTGAAATCATAACAGCGGAGCTACTCAAATAAAACCATTTCAGTTCAGTTTTGGAGTTTCTGTGATTAAGATCTGTAACTTAGATCAGCCTGTCTGAGTTTAAATCTTGTCTTCAGTAATTTATCCTGTCTATGTTTTGTCTTCTGCTCCTGTTGAATTTTCTTAAAAATGTGAATGCAGCTCACTTGGTTTTACAATTATGATCAGGAGTTTAAGTGAAATGAAATCAGCCACAGGGGTTATTACATCTCGTTAAAGACAAGAACTCACCGGTATCTGATTTAAAGGAACGTCCACCTGTCCAAGAAAGTCATCACGTGTCTGAAAAGGAGAGACAAGGGGACACATGAGATTCATCTCCAAAACAAACATCAACAAGACTATCCTCCAAATCTTTCTACTTAAACCACTTCGAAGTGTATCACAGTCAAATACGTGGTAAGAACGGAGTTGGCAGGCAGCAATTGATTGGAAAGATTTCTGCCACTTTTCTAAACATCTTTCTCCCTCTCAGCAGCTGTCTCATATTTCAGTAAACAGAGAAGTAGCTCAAACACACCATCGTTCATTATTGAACAACCACCATCACTTGATCCAATGCATTTCTGTATATATCTCCACTTCATCTGGCAGGAATGTGTTTATCGGCTCCCAATAAATAACTGGTCCGTGTTATTACAAGAGAGCCCAGGATCAAATACTGTAGCTTAAGTCAGATGTTGTGTCGCTGCTTTAAACACGGGATACGTTTACACCCTGGCGGTCCTGCAGCCTGGTAGGGGAGCACAATGCACAGCGGGAATCCACCTTGAGTCCAAATCAACACCCCGACAGGTCAAACTGTCCAACAGTGGGACCAGTGATTACATGTACGGAAATAGACACACCTGGTTCTTCCTGCCTTTAACTACCAACAGAGAGAAACAGGTGAAGAGGAAGACGCTCCCGTTCATCTTACTGAAAACTCAGAAACTGACTTTAAAACTACATGTGGATTGCTTTAGTTTCATTATCAGGGTTCAAACACGTTTCCCACTCAAGCACTTTTCAAGCATCATCCAGTGAAGCTTTCAAACTCTTTCTTACAAAAGTTTTTCAAAATGAACTAAAAAAAAAAGACAGTTCCAACTCACTAGTATATAATATAATTTATTACTGCTGTTAATAATGTCTTATGATAATATTCTACATTCTGCAGCAGGAATAAACAAAAATAAAACTTTGCAAAATGTTGTGTTTTGAAATGTCTTTCTCTCACACCCGACTGGTCTGAGAACAAAACACTAAAAATCCTCCCATATCAGTAACTTTGTTTGCCGTATAAAATACAAGACAACTTTCATTTCAATTACACAAATCAAAACGTCACAGTGAAACAAGCCAAACAAATTGTGTTAAGATAAATTACCTTCCTGCTCAAATTAATGCTAAAAACACAACATGCAAAAAAATCTAATAATAAATAAATAAATTTTCTCGCTACGTTTTCTAGAATTTAGAAAATAGAAATAATTTTGGTGATTCTAAATTACTTAATAGAAGAAAAGTTTAGTTTAATTTAACTAAAACATTTTTTACTATGTGTATGACAACATCTGGTTTCAACTGTAAATAACGTTTCCAAATCAAAATAAAGCAGATTGTACTTTATTACAAAACTCTGCAGTTTGAATATCAAGCGCTTTCCAAAATTGTCATTCAAACATTTTCAAGTATTTCAAGCAGTAGTGTGAACCCTATATAGCGTCATATTGATTACTCATCTCTTACAAGACATTTATCTGAAGTTTTATATAGCACATCTTATTACAGGGGAGTGTGGTTTATTGCATTTCAACAACCGTGACATTTCTTTCAGGAAACTTTCCATTTCTTATCGGTAGCTGCACGCTTACGCACTGGACATTAAACGACGAATATTCAAGCGCTTAATCAGGACTGAGAGTCGTGCCCTTCGGACCAAGTTTATTTACAGTCATTCACATCCAGCTCTCTTCAGACACACCCTGCAATTTACTAGATTGTGCTGCTTATAGTATTTACTGTGGCTGTAGCAGCATATAGAACATAACGTTTATGTTTACAAGGATTGATGGAAAACAGGCGCTTCCTTAAATACAACCAGACACAAACATCTTAATTATTTTTAAATGGACTGGATTTGTTCTGGATTAGTGTGCAGCCTGTAAAAAATATATATATTTTATTGCATAAATCAACAATTGTTAGGGTTTTAACAAGCAGATTTTAAATGTGAAAAACAAAAAGGAGGTAATTTTTCCATGTTTTTTTTTTTACACATTTTGTCGTTTTGCAGTTTTAGTTCTTTTGCAGTCTTATTTTACTGAAATGAAAAAGAACCACCACGAACACTGCAAAAACACAAAATCAAGTATCTTTGTCTTGTTTTTATTGGAAATATTACACTTGAAATAAAACAAAACTAACTTATGAGTAACTTTTCAGTATGATTTCTTTTTAAGTCAGTTCCTTGATATCAATACTTATTGCACTGGCAGATTTTTTTCCACTTGTAACAATTTCCTCCTGTTTTAAGTGAAAAATCTGCCAGTGAAGCTTGTACTTTTTAGCTATATTCAGGAATTATTAAAATAAGCTCCTTTATCTTGCTGAAAAATTACTTGGAACTTAGTTTTGTCTTATTTTAAGTGTAGTAAGTTATGTGCACCAGAAACTAGACCAAATATACTTGGTAAGATTTTATTTTTGCAGTGAAACATTTTGTACTGATCAGTGTATGTTAAATGATAAATGGCCTGTATAGCGCTTTACAAGAGGACCCTAAAGACCTATATAAATGATATTTGGTATAAGGATAGAGAGCTCAATCTGTTCCTCATGCAGTTTAACATCCATTCATATGTTGAATCCTGGAGCAGAAACCACTCACATATTTGTCTTGTCAATAAACGTCTCATAACTTACAGGATGGACAGGTGAGTCAATTACATTTTTAACGTTTTTAACCACAATTTTTAGGACATTGTGGTTGTCTGAAAAATGTCTGAAACTCTGTTTTGGACCTGAAGGTCCTGGACTGAGAATTAGCGGCAGCATAATGGATGCCTGGTTTAAAAGATGAGCTTCCATACTGAGAAGTGGAAGTATCTTCCAAGAAGGCAGGAAGTGGCAACTTAATGGATACTTAATTATATAACTGGCTATGAATTCATACAGTTTGAGGAAAAACATCCTTCACACACACCCTTCTACTTAAAGAGGTCCTGACTGGCTGATCGCCTGAACCCAAGATGAATTATAAAGCCTGCGTTTTCCTAAACATAAGAACTCTGTTGCTTAACTTTACATTTTCATTTTATATTAATAAACTCAGAATAAGTATATTTTATTTGTGTAATTTTGAGAAAATATCCTCAATCGTTTGTGGCAGAAAACAAATCTCAAACAAATATAAAAAGAGGGGAACCAGATTACACAGAATGACTGCAGTAATCTGTGAGCAGAGTTTATAAACCTGATTGAGCCTGACAGTAGCTCAACAAATAAAGCAGCAGCTTTTGAGGAATTGGCGTTTATTCTGTCCAGTAAAGACGGACAGACTGGAAAAAAAAAACAGTGAGCAATGAAGCTGCTCTTATGGCCTTATTAAAGCCATGTCCTTGCTTTTGCTTTAATTTTTAAACATCGAATACTTTCCATTTTCAGATTTTAGATTAGATTATTTACTCTACTTTATTGCTTTATTGATTTTTTATGCCATTTTATTTGTCCTTTATTTCATGCATTTTATTTTATCTAACTCTACAATAATAGTTGGCATGATTATTCTTGGAAAACACAAACAGTAAAATTAAATTAGATGAATGCATTTTTTGTGACATTTTATTTTAAGTGTGTAATTTTAAGGATACTGTACACCAAGTTGGTGTAGTTAATAGCCATTTTTAAAATGCTTTATAAATAATTTGACATTTTGTCCTGATTGTTTTGTACATGTAATACCGTCTCACATATAGGCCTGTCACAATAACAAATTTTGCTAGATGATAAATTGTTGCAGAGGTTATTGCGATAATATTGTTGATTTGAGATATTTTTAAGTAATGTAAAGGTAATGGCAAAATAATAATGCAAGAGCACATTCTAAAAGATCAGTAAACTTTAAACTCTAATGAACATTTAACACTGGAACTGGAAGACATTTTAAATATTCAAAATAAGTAAACAAAACAACAAATAAAATTAATTTTGAAGTCTTCGTAATGAAAAAATGGGCTAGTTGAGACCAACGCACCAAACTGAAGACTTTTATCATCCAGTTTTTGGTAGAAAGAGAAAAAAAAGAGATAAGTGATAAATCATACCAATGGAAATAATTGAGTTTGTTTTAATTTATCATGTGATTAATTGATTCATTGATTATTGTGACAGGCCTACTCATGTATTTCTTAATAAATAAATAAAAAAAAGATGTCAGCACATTCAAATCTGCCACACATGCTTGGACTAAATACTTTGCTGGCTAATTTAGTAAAATGTCACTAACAATAGTGTTTACCATCTGCTACCCATCATTTAACTCTTCATATTCTTTTCTTGGAAGCTTCCCTGGTGAAGCAGATTTAAAAACAACGAGACAGAAGCTCTGGATGCATACCAAGCGCTTAAATTAAAATTATAATGACAGATAAATTTCCATTCAGGGCATCCCTGAAGATTCAGGTGACACTAAATGCTGCTCGGTTTACAGGGTGACATTAGGACCAGATCATAAACCGTATAAGCTGGAGGCAACCTGCATGCTCAGAAATATGTCTTACATGACAAACTGCTTTGACAGGTGGGAGAAAGAGCTGCCCAGTTAAATGTTATGAGAGCGGGCAAACTAAACTGTGTGGCGATGATCCATTGTGACCGTATTCAGATTTGCGTGTCACGGTTCGAGATACGCTTGTTCATTTGACTTCAACCTTCATTTTCTCATGGAAAATGTGCAATATAAACTTAATTAGTTCAAGTCCAATAGGAAGGAAAGGTCACACTTTTCCAGAATTGTGGCTGGAAAATAATATGTTGGAGTTGAGGAAGGCATTTTCTCTAATAGGGGTGCGACGTCTTTAAAGAACATTCCTGCAGGAATTTGTACCAAATGACATAACAAAACCATAACCTCCTTAAAAGGTCCTCAGTAAATCCACTATCATTTGTATGATGAGATTAGAGCCGATTAGACAATGTAAACTGATCTGTAATTGCTCAAAGATGGTTTTTAAAATTATGACAAAGATTCGTCCAAAAGACACAGCAGAAATGGGATTTGAGTCATGCTTTCCACCTCACTTGTGTAACAGCCACATCTGTTTGTTCATTAACTTTGAAGGGGAGCACATGTGGTTATGAGGGTAAAACAGATAAGAGGAGCAAAGCTGAAGGTTTATTTAAACCTCGCAGCTAGCTGCATCACTGCAAGCGTAATTAAAAACAACCTGAAGCGGAAAGTATTTGAATTTGATGTTTTTCTAAACGGTGCTGTAAGTCTGCAACAAAATGACCATTTCACCATTTTTTTGCATGAACAAAATGTTAAACAATAATTAATCTATGAATTATTATATGAATAAAGTAGAAATGTTTAACTAAGAGTTAGTTTAGACATTTTGTAATTAGAGAATTGAAGCCTGACATACTTTTTATTCCCTTTTCCCACTTCTTGTATATTTGAACTATTAGTTAAATTTGTTAGATGTCACTATAATCATGGCATGATTATCGAGAGTAAAAATGAAAATCTACAACATTATGTAACAGCTTCTATGTAAAAGAGAAAACCAACTATTATTATTACTGCAGCCTAAATACACAAACACTGATTATTACAGTTATGATGTTCTCTATGGTGGCTAATTTGTTATTATAATTATGATGCACAGATTGAAGAAAACATTTCAGACAGTAGCTTTCTCTATAGAATACGGTAAGTTAATTTAGGTTGACTAATATCTTCATGAGAGACTATTTTATTTTAAGGAAGGGAAAATATCAAACAGTGAGCAGCAACAAGTAGAGGCAGGGCAGCACTAGTTTTTATTCCATGCTCAGAATATAAAAAGTTTATTTCATCTGGTTAATTAGTAATTATGCAGCAGGTCTGCAGTTGGCTGCATTACAAATATTGTGTCTGAAAATATTTACCATTTGCATTTCTTCTAAAGGGAAAAGACACAAAGCTCCTTTCAGATAGCTGATCTGCAGTGCGCAGCATTACTTTCATTTCCTTTAAACCAGAGAAATCTACCGTCTCCAATTCTTTCTTTGGCACCTTATTCAACTGATTTGAAAATTCAAGAATGGTGTGATGGAACATTTTAGTGGTTTTTGAAAATGCATTGTTTTGTGACAAACAGGCTGTTCATGACTGGAGAAAATATACGATTTAATCGAAACACTGACGTAGAGTAACTCTCAAAAGAGTAATAATTTAATCTTCAGAACAGGTAAAGGTGTACAAAATACAAATTGATGTTTAACAAAAGGTATGAGTGATGTGTAGCTAACCAACCAAGTCAAACTGTTACCTTAATAGTCATCAGAGGTAATAATGAGACCGTATTCAGTGTGTAAGTCCAAATAACATTTCAGGAAAAGACAAATTACTCAGGTAGGCCTTCTTTCTTGACAGCTTGCTAAATGTAGGGGGAGACCGACACCTGATATTTCACAAACACTGCTTAGTGGGGAGGGGAGACCCACAGGGAAGCTAACACACCATCCGATCGTTTACTGGGAAAGGCCAACACTCTTTGCCCCCACACACAAACACACACGCACACACACACACACACACACACACACACACACACACACACACACACACACACACACACACACACACACACACACACATGTGTCCACAGACGGCTGGCATGGCTGCTCTCGTATCATGCTGTTAAATTTGAATCCACAGGAGCCGGCCGTGCTTCAAACCACCAGACTATCTGGAGTCGGAGGGGATATTTCAGAGCCGCCTTATTTATATCAGCAAAGGGGGCACCGCGTTTCCCCAACACTTAAAATAACCACGGTAAATACGTTGATCACTCATAGGGTTATCAGATTAACGAGGAGAAAAAGGAATATTATTCTGAAGTTGAGTTTGCACAGACGTGAGTGAGACCTCCAAGATGGAGGGGAGCTGGTCTCTCTTATTTCAAAGCTTCTTGGAAACTAATGTCCTGATGGATTTACTGTAATGTAACTGAACACCTGTGAATGTTTGTCCACGCTGAGCATGTTAAATACATGACTTAGAGTTAAAGACGCTCTCAGTTCCTCTTATAAGCAGCATAAAGGGTAACACTGAGTTTCATAGACTCTAGAAGGAGAAAGTAAAGAAAAATTAACATTTGGACAATATGTCTGCATTTGTTATTTCTACTCATAAAAGCCTGGTGTTGTTCTTTGGTTCTGTATATAAAAGCAGCAGTCAGGAAGGTATTGTGAGAAGTCAAATCCAAACCGTGTGGAATCCGCTTGGACTAGTTTAACAACATTGTCATCACATCCACACAGCTCTGTCAAAGAGCCATTATGTGACTGCCTCTTCAAAATAAAAATAAAAACTTTCATGAGTTTTTCTACAGTCAAGGAAACATCAGCGAATCTAAACACTCACCTCCCTGTTTCCTTTGTGGCTCTTTTTGAAGTTGTTGGGGTAAGCAGGAACCTTTGCAGGGCAGCAAGGAGACAAATGAATGTGTACATGTGGAGAAAGAGGGCTGCTGAGCTTTGGGTTTGAAACGTGACATGAAATCCCGGTGTTAGCGTAAGGCACCTCAAGGGAAAAGCTCCTCTGAATGGCACGATGACAGTGTTTCCCTTGACCCTTCCCTGATGAACAGACCCTACTGTTTTTCTCAGGTTGCTTAGATGAGGAAAACAAGCAAGCAGAGGTACTCCGATAAAGTTTTTTGTGGGCTTCGCTTTGTCTTTCAGAGAGTCCAGCCGGGTAATGAGCATCGGGGAGCTGTGAACTGCCTGAAGCCATAGATGCGGCTCGTTTTGCCGATGCCATTGGTCTCTGGTGGGCAAAGCGTAGCATCACGCTGCTAGAGTGAAGATTAGATGACTGCTCCATAACTGCAGTCTTGTCCTCCAGTTTGCATTTTGGTTCATCTTCTAGCGGGATGTTAAAGTGCACCGTGTGTTTTGAGTCCCTAAACTCGGATGAGTAGTTTCCTTTTGGCTGATTATGGCCACTTAGAAAAGGGCCGTTGGGCTCTTTACTCATCACTTCTTCGTCTGCTTGGAGGAATTCACTGGCAGGTGCCTGGAGAACCGGCTGATGAGATCCCCGTAATGGGGGCAGAGCAAACAGAGCCGCAGAGCCAACGGGAGACGCAGGCGGCGTGCTGCAAGGGCTCCTTGGAATAATGACTAGGGAGGAGCACCGCCGCAATGGGACCTTGGACCTGCGGCAGACCTGGGGCCTCTCCTGGCTGCTCCTGTGCTTTTCTGGAAGCTCTGGCTCAAAGATGCTGTTGCTGCTGCAGTACCCGGCGTCGCTGGCCATGCTGCTGTTGCACGATCCTCCGTCAGAACCGACACCAACGCCGGCCTCTCCATCCTCCACGCTCCCTTCCAACTCGCCGCTTGGTTTTCCGCAGGGCTGCAGCGAGATTTGCAGAACGCTCTTCTTGTTGCAGCCTCCGGAGTTAACCCTGGATATGAAGACTGAAGAGCTTTGACTGCTGGCAAACTCTGGTGACAGAGGAGTCACCTTCAAGTGGACTGAGCTGTGCGCCAGATTCTCTGCGGGGCCGTGCGCTGACACACTGACTCTGCTCTCCTCACCATGGCAGCTGAGGCTTTCAGAGAGGGGGTCCGTGTTGCTTCGTCTTGACGCGAAGTGCAAGCGGAGCTGACGTGCCATTTGTTTAACTCTCTAATCCCTGCAGCGCTGGTGAGAGGTGCATGATCAAACTCGCTGGTAGGAAAAAAAGTAGACGAAAGCAACTGTTCCGCACTCTGCTCTGTGATCTCAATCATTAGTGTCTGTGCATTGCCAAAATAGCTCTAGTGACAAGCTACATTCCTCTGCAGGCTGATCTCAGCTTTTAGCAGGCCATTGGTTCGGTTTGAAGAGATGACCCAAACAGCCGACCCTTGAAGCCAAATCGATCCTCTTGAAGGAGCCTCTGCCCTACACAGAAAGCAATGCTAAACTAAAACTTAAAAACGAAAAAGCCAGCCAAACAAAACCATGGCAGTCCTCCACACTGAATCCTAGACTGAAGCTCTGGCCGCTAACTTGAGAGTCCTGCTGCTGCTATGCCACTAATGTTTCTGCCGCTCTGTGCCCCCCACAAATAGTTTTACCCGCTGCTATTGAATTACAGGAAATCAAACAGAATGAATGCCAGTGTAATTCTGCATTAAAGAGAGGTTCAAGTTGGAAAAGATACACAACACAAGCACACAAACGTAGTCAAACACCCTATGCAGGAATTAGGTATGACCGTTTGGAAAATAGAAGAAGACAGAGGGAGGAAAGAAGTGTGATCATTGCGACATTAAAGTGGTATGACATTGGTTACATGACACCTCATGTAACAGTCTATGCTGGTCTTATTTCTTCTTCATAGATGTTGACAGTCCAATTTATTAATGGCAGTCTATTGTGGGAAGTGGCCGACTTATTTTAGGCCATTACTCTGCTTCCAAATCAGTTAATGTTTAATAGTAGGAGACACAGCCAGGATAAGGACATGACTCACTGGAGGAAGAAAGGAACGTCATAACCCATTTTCCAAACTTGATAATGATTGTGATGTGGCAGCCATATGATAAGACAGGAGCCCAAATATGGATATTAACGACAATATATCTTGACAATACAAAGTAGTCTACAATAACATCGCCAAGAGTTTGGAATCAATAAGAACCAAGTAAACATTGGGGACATTTTATTTAATAAAAAATTCTCAGACTCACAAGCTGAGTCAGAAAGGTGTATTTTTACTGGCAAAGGATAAGGAAAATATATTTACATTTATCAGTAGGTACAACAGGAAAAAATTTACACCTAATGGGTTTATTTATTTCCTGATAATATGCATATCAACCACCCTACCACTGAAAGAAATGGGCTTTTGCCAGCTTTCTCTGGATGATGATATTTGGAAGAAAGTACAAATGACATTCACCATATATACACACAGACAAAATTGTTGGTACTCCTCGGTTGATGAAACAAAAACCCACAATGGTTTATTTTTTAAAGTAATTCTGTTGAAGCATGTTTGAAAAGCAATGCCTGACTTTCATTTGTTAATTTTTATTCATTATTACCTTTATCAGACTCAGAATAAGATTACACGTAGTAGTTTTTAAGTATATTAATCTTTCTGCTGTTCTGTTCTTTATGGAGTAACAAGCTGGTGCATTAGTCAGGCTATCTGTTCAGGTAGCCAGCCTGCACTTGGTTGCTTAACAGAGGTGCTGCCAGTTCAAAGCTTGGAATTGTAGTTAAATGTTTATGAAGTTATTATACTCACAGCAGTGATGGGTGAAATATGTTCATACTGAATCACAGTAGCAGACGTCTTTCTAACGTCTAAAGTTTGCTTCAAAAAGTTTTAAAGTGAGATTTAATGCTACACCACAAATGTAAATATTTAATTTGTCCAGTAGGTTGGAGGAAAAATATATTACAATCAACCTGCAGAATCTTAAATTCAACAACAAAACTCCTATAAATCTACATTACAAGAAGATATGAAATGTCACATAATTCTAAAAGGAGTTCAGGGACCGTTTCTGATAAAGAAAAAAATAAAGTCCTATAACTTTCAAATCCTCCATCGGCAACAGAAACAGGATGTGCTGTCTGTTTCAACATTAGTTTGTGGTGAAGACATGTTCTGCTGAATATTGAGTGGTTAAGGACAGTTTATGACTCAGATCGCTGATGTTTAATAACTGTTTTCATTTTCTAGGGGGAGAGTGTAGCCAATGAATGACGTAGATTTTAATTTAACTTTCCATTGAAGTCCTGCAGCAGGTAGAGGAACTGAGAATGTGGGAAGATAAGAGAGTGGTATCCGTGTCTGGAGGTTGTGGGTTATTCCCTTAATTTAGCATTATTTAATGACAAAATACTCTTTTAGCGTGTTTGTGTCCAAATAAAACTACCACCTGGGGTCCTGCATACATTCTAACAAAACATTTACCTTCCAGAAACTGGCAATGTAAATATCAGCATAAGCAGAATGAGGGTGATCTTCACAGGAACAAGGAGTACTTTGTGTAATTCAACAATTTTGTAAATACTTCAGTGAATTTTGTTCGCCTAATTTATTTTTCACCTGCAGACACGGGACGTTTTCTGAATCTGTTTATGCAGGCGGTGGTAATAAATTCAAGATGGAGTCTCTATAAAAACACAGATGGTATGCACATACCATCTTTTTATGCCTTTGGAGAAAGTGAGGCTGCAGTGTAAAGAATGAAGTTACAGGAATTTTGCTTTAAGTTCCTTGTAATTTAGGCAAGCAGTGACAAACACACATATACTCAGAAGCACAGTTACAGCAACGACATGCCCCTCACTGAAATCTACCTGGAGTGTGACGAGGCAGGTCTGAGTCAGCCACGCCTAAGTTCATGTTCTCATGTGACTGTAAACATGTGATGTTGTGACGCTTTCCAGAAACCTCTAAGTCTACAAACAATAACCACATGCAGTACATTAACAGCTGGCAGTATTTGTTGTGTTCTATGAATAATTTAGCATAATGCCAAAATGACTGATTTGAGACAAATATTGTGCAATTTATGCAAAACCTCAAAGAGCTAAAAAAAAAAAAAAAAAAAGAGTAGAGCTAATAACTTCTTATTTTGAAACAATAATTGCTCTGATTAGAAAGTGGCTCATATATTCACATGCAGTTTGTATATAACTGGATATTCAAGGGAAAAAAGAGCACAGATGGCCCTGTCCTGACTTGCTCTTCTAGGAACCTAAAGAGCCATTTCTTGGTAATTGCTGAGCAGATTCTACCAGTAAGACCAGTTAATTAAAACTGTACATAGCGCTGATGGGGCTGCATTCAACACTACTTCTGAAAAAGCAATAAGAATCATTTGTGAAAGCTTTGGTATATCAAAAACCTATGTAAAATAAATAATGTTTTTGATTTTCCCTAAAAGTCAGTACATACTTATAACAGAGTAATTACTGTAAAGAAATAAAGAAAAGAAAATGCACAATTTAATTAAAATAAGTGAAGCAGATAGGAGGAGTAAGGCGATATTTGATGGGGTGAAACTCAGGACTTCTGAGCTGTTCATCTTGACTAACTGCTTTACAATGTTTTCAATATCCACACAGAGACACGGGTAGGATGAAGTCTCACATAGAAGAGCTGGCGTTAGAGGGGTCTGACTGTTTTTGTGCCACAGGACGAACCTGGGCTGAGCTGTGATAATCTGCTACAACATGCCTCTGTTACTCTGCACCAGCATCACAAACTCATAGAGGTGAACGAGGCTCTTTAAGACGTCCACAGTGACTCTTAATGATTTTGGACAGAAATGACAGGACAGTGTTAAATATGAAGGTAATTTTAAAAGTCTGATTTCAGTAGCATTTGCACAGAATTTTTAAATAAATTGTGCTAATTAGACTGCAAATTGTAATGTTTTCTAAAATGTTCTATGAAGAAAGTGTTTTCATTCTCAATTTTATGTAAAAGTTAGATATATATATACAGATTTTGCAGCTCTAAACAAACTGAATTTGATAGGCGGTTCCTTGGTCAGTATAGGTTGAGGATCTCTGATCTAAAACAAGCTTTCCATGGATCGCATGTACAGGTTTTTTTTTTTTAATGTTACCATGTTTTATGATAACATCGATTTCAATGTTACCAAACTAAAGCAAAGACTTGGAAGAAAATATTGTGATAACATCTTTTATTCATGGTAATAGCACTAACAGCTAATTTTCTCATCGCTTGAACTAATTTTCAACTGCTAATTCCATGACAGCATCAATAAATATCAATACATTTAAAAATACAGCTAAATGTGACGACTGCATCTTGTTTAGTGGGATGACAAGTTAAATGAAGGAGTACTCGCTAACACAGTGTGCATTCAATACATTTCTGCCTAAGAATCAAAATTAAACCACAGTTAACTAAACTCCAGATTTGATCCACACCTCTTAATCACCACCCTCACAGACGTTAGGATGTTCTAACGGAAGCCAGATTTACCCTTATTTACAGCTCAGAGTAATAAGCTATGATAAGTTTCCAGCAATGTCCAGCATAATATGGCAAAATAAGGGCCTCCTGCATCTTTGACAGGCAGACAAAGCAAAGTCATTCTTGCACTGACTGGAGGATACCCGCATCTATGGAAATATGACATATTCTCCTGTTTGGTATTTATGGTGTCCAAACACAGAACATAATATCACCTCAGTAGCTGCCATGAATCAAGAACAACTTATATTTCTATGCTACATCCACAAGAGTCCAAAATAGGCAATTCAAGATTTATGTTTGGGTTTTCATTTGAAAAACTGACTTAAATAGAGGAAAATTGAATCATTATAAGCTGAACAAATATAAACTGCTTACCAGTCTGTTCTCATCAAACACCTCAAACAGCAGCCGATGCTTTCTGGGATTCACCTGAAACACAAAGTAGAAGATCAGAATGGTTACAGCTTTACTAATCCAACAAGGGATACTGGGTAGTTTACATTTTTAACATAATCCAAATTATGCAGTTTATCTTCCATTAGAGGCTGAACAGTGGCACAGTTGGTAGCACTGTTGCCTTGCAGCAAGAAAGTCCTGGGTTCGATTCCCGGCCCGGGGTCTTTCTGCATGGAGTTTGCATGTTCTCCCTGTGCATGCGTGGGTTTTCTCCGGGCACTCCGGCTTCCTCCCACAGTCCAAAAACATGACTGTTAGGTAAATTGGTCTTTCTAAATTCTCCCTAGGTATGTGTGCTTGGTTGTTTGTCCTGTCTGTCACTGTGTTGCCCTGCGACAGACTGGCGACCCATCCAGGGTGAACCCGCCTCTCGCCCGGAACGTAGCTGGAGAATAGGCACCAGCAACTCCCGACCCCATTAGGGACAAGGGTGTTAGAAAATGAATGAATGGCTGGATGGATGGATGGACGGACGGATCTTCCATTAGTGACAACAATGTAAGCATAGTATATCCATGGATGCATGGATACACGCACCCATGCTTGAATGTGGTTGTTGATTTATTTTAAGCGTAACTTACTCGGAAATAGAATTCTTCGTTCCATTTTGGATCCAGAGTCTTCAAGTAACATGAAATAATAAAAAATATATGTTTTAACATAAATACCATGAAATGAAGCAAGTTCAGGTGCTGTTTGAACCTACTCACCTTTTTAATGGTTTTAGTCTGTAGACTTGTGATTTCTCCATTGACGGGATCATAAAGAGACAGTCTGGTGTATGGGTCACTGCAACAGAAAAGCAGAGAGAAGCATGGGATGAAATTTAGAAATCAAGAAGATTTGCTTTGGTTCTTCATTTTTTCTGTAACATGTTTTATTTATCTCTGAGGGAAGCAAAACATCATTTGTTTGACTTCTAACAAGAAAAAACACACAGTCACATTAGTTCTGGTGACTCGCTGCTCACATAATGACTGCAGTTACTGCGGTAATGATTCGAGTTAGAGTTCATTGAAACCACATCCATCTTGCACATTACATTATTCATTACCCAAGCCTAACTGCTGAAGTGTTTTGGTATTGCACAGGGCAAAACCATTGATACCTCTTGAACTTTTCACATCATGTTACAACCACAATATTCAATGTTGGGATTTAATGTAGCAGACCAACACAAAGTAGTCCATACATGCAATGCTTTTGCAAATAAAAAATCTGGAAAATATGTTTGAGTCAACCAGTAGAACCACATTTTGAAATGAATTTCTAGAAGTGCTTCATACTTTGCACTTCTTTCAAGTAATGCTATTACTTCTTTAGTACAATTTCTCAAGGTACTTCACTAAATCATGAAGCTATTAGATCTGTCACAATACTCAATAAATCAATTAATCGTATGATAAATTGAAATAAAACTCAATATTTTCTAACTTTATGATTTATCATTTTTCTCTTTCTACCAAAAACTGGATAACAAAAGTTTCAGTCTGGAGTTTTGGTTACAACTAAACCTTTTTTTTGAAGGATAATTTTGTTTCCTAAGACTTCGTAATTCATTTTATTAGTTTTTTTCTGTTATTTACTTTGGGTATTCAAAATGTCTTCCACTTCCGCTGTTTAAATGTTCATTGGAATTTAAAGCTTATTGATCTTTGAGAAGGTGTTCCTGTATTATTATTCCATTATTACCATTATATTACTAGTAAATTGTCTCAAAACAACAACATTATCGGTTATCGCGATAACTTCTGGATGATTAATCATCCAGAAACATTGGTTATTGTGACAGGCCTAGAAGGTTTAACCAAAAATGCACCAGTTTGTAAACAAACTTCATATTATTTTCTATCTGCTGAGTCCATTGTGCTATTTGGAGATCATATAATAAACACTAGTTGTTGTTACTGGAAGTACTTTGCACTGTTCTAACATGGATACATTACTGTACAATACTGGTGTTTTTCTTCTGCACAAATTTGTTATTTTGTAATAATGATGTTACTTTTTTTGGGTTTGTTTCATTATTTTGAAACCAGACCAGAACCTACACATCACTTTTTATTTAGTTTTTATGGGTACATTATTTTTATAGATTAAATCAGATCAAAGTAATTAAATACTTTTTGGTTTTATATGAATAATTACTGGATTAGTCTATTGCATTGACTCCCTACTTGTGGATGTAAATTGGAGCCACTTGTTCTGTAAAAGTTGTTATATGGTGACATCTGCTGTGAATGGGTTCTGTATAAAAGAGAGGTGACAGCAACATTTGTACCTGACTGCATAATTTCACTGGATTGCCCTAAATTTGATTTGAGTAAATACAAATGCATATCTCTTTTTGCTTGTAGAGTATAATTTTCATCTACATCAGAGTAATCCACTACTTCATGTAGGTCTTTTACACAAAATCCATTGAAGAGTTAAATAAATACGTTTGAAAGGCAACATAGGTTGCAGACAAAAGAAGGAAGAAAAGTCCCAGAATAACAACAAAAAAAGAAATCACCATTATGTCTGTAAGTCTTGAAGAGGTGTCAATTACCAACATAGAACCAATAAAAGAGATGGAAATATGTTAGCAACCCACCAAAGTTTTACCAGAAGTATCTTCCCAAAAACTACAGTCAGATTCATGTCAGTGTTCCTGGGGCATGATGTTTAAACATAACAAATCAATTACCTATTGTTGATTCCTTAATTTCTTTTGCTGTTACGTTCCAATATTTTAAAAACACAATTGAAAAAAATCAGAGGATTTTTGAAAGGTGTGTTCCTGCACTTTTTAACAAGTCTTGTTGGCTCTTAAAGCCTGGAGAAAAGACACAAAGGGTTTGGACACTGACTTGATCTTGGTTTGACCTTATTCTGGTAAATAGTAGTGAATAGTGAATAAGTGACATAATAGGCCCAGTGGTGGGCTAAATGTTAATGTAACAGCAGTCTATAGCAATATATTGGAAAAAGTACTTACTGATATACAGAACTGGTCTCTTGACTCCTTGTCAATAAAACAGAAGGTGTAGGTGAGTCACTACCGTGCCGTTTTGTTTTAATTGTTGAGTGATTTGACTGTACATATTGTGGTTACTGACTTGTTAAAAAAAACTTTGCATCAGTCATTTCACAAGAATAAGGATCTTCCAACAGAATTACAAAGACACAACACTTCTTGTTTACGCTGCAATGTTTTGCAAAGGCAGCCAACGAGACACGAGCGGGACGCTGGTGGCAGGTTTTCTAGCTTTCTGATGCGTTTAAAAATATTTTGGTCTAAACTACAGAACAAAAAACAACCTCAGTCTCATCTATACTGGTAGAGGACACCTTGTGACTGTGCAGAGATGGAAATAAATGTTTTGTTAATTGCAGGTTTTGGTGATGACAATAGTTTTTGTTTGCAGCGTTTTTCTGGTGCATTTGTGTTTTTTGGAGTTTGCCTCATTCATGTGTTTGCTGTGTGTTTTCTCCCCCTGCCTTTATTGTGCCATGACTGAAACTTATTGTTTATTTAATAGAAAGCTAACTTCCATTTGCTTAAATATTACATTTAAGCAATGACATTGTAAGAAAAAAAGAAAGAAAAAAACCTTACCTTGCGCCCAGTATATCTTTCTTGGCCAGTCCAATTCCAGCAATGACTTTCACTTTAAGGATTCTGGATGCCTCCTAAATATAATAATAATAAAAAACAAGGAAATAAAATCAAAACAAAAGTTAAAGCATGTAACAATGACTGAATTGATGCTTAATCCAGAGGAGTCATCATTTTGTAAAGTTATGTAATCTCAATGAATTTACTACTGCTATAAAACAAATTAAGATATTTTCAACTAATTTCTAAGTTCTTTGTTTGTTTTATTCATTCATGAAACACCAAAGAAATTAAATTTTAACAAGCTAAATTAATAATGACACAAAAGTGGCTTCTAAATGTCAAATTAAAAACAGGACTGTAAACCTGAGTGGGGCTTGGAGTAAAATGTCTTACAAAATGTGGGATGAACAAATTTCGACCAAAATAAGCTACGTGCGTAATATTTTTAAAAAAAATAACAATAATTAAAGATGAATAAAACAAGACATACAATTTAGGAAGCTGCTTACAAGATGATTCAATGTTTATGAGCAGACCAGCATCTTTATTTATGTTTGTCCCCTGCATGTATAGTTGCTTTTATACGTAAGTGTTGTAAAGAATATGGCAATTTGTGGACAGTTGACATCATAGAGTTGTTAACTTTACAGCTTTCCATCGGTATGAAGGAAGTAATCTTCAGCAGTCTTCTTTTGAAAAGTTAATCCTGGTTATTTTTGAGGAAATTCAGTACATTTTACTGATTGATGTTCACTAGCTAATTGTGTGGCATTTCAGACCTTTAGCTGCTGCTTAGTTCACCTATGCCTTGGGCTGGCTGTGCATGCAGGTGAGCAGCAAAGACCAACAACTAAGTTATAGAAAATAAAATCATCTAAAGTAGTCCAAGTTCCACATAAATCCTATCAGGCTTTCCTATCCTCCCATACAAGTATTGTTTAGTCTATGGGTGACGTAATTTCCTGACAGCGCTTGGCACTTGAGGACATTTCCCCCCGATAAACCCAGTCGTGACTTGCCTATTAAATTTATGAATCATCGTGAGATATCGCTATCAGTGTCATCAATCAGACTCACTGTGATGGGTCTACGTGGGGCCGTGAAGCCGTTGCTGAAAACAAAGTGTGTGTCATCAAAGTTTGGTGTTTACGTGCTGAGCAGCAGGAACGCAGGCGTTGACAGTTGGCTTCCTCCCCGACTAACTCGAGCTAGCTCTTAAGTAGTCATATCGATTTTTCCCTCTTATCTTATCCTTCATTTTCTCTCATTTAGCTGACACGAAATTACACTTATCGAAAGTAAACCTACATTTGAGATAGCTACCCACGACTTTTTTCAGTTTTTTAAAAGTTTATTTCGCGGCAGAGACGTCAAACGGTCGGGTCGCGCGAGCGGCCCCGGTCACTAACGTTTAGTTAACTTTGGTTACCTCGTCAGCCGGGAGTCCTCTGATCTGAGAGGCAGGGACAGCAGCCATCATGAGATCCTTCTTCTTCCTCCCAGAGGGCGACACGAACAACAATCAGCCCTTCTGTGCTCAGGTGTGCCGTCTCTGCTAGTCCTTCCGACTGTTTACGCTGACAGGTAACTACCGTCAACCAGACCGAGTGGATGGTTGTGGCCTTATCGTCATTGGTAATACCCATCCTCTTCCTCCTCCTTCCTTTTTCCTCCTCCTTTTTTTCAGGGTTCCTGCTACAACCGAGTATGGTAGGCCGTTTAGACATTAAATCAATCCAATAATGTCAACAATATTCTCTTTTTAGCAAATTGCTACTTGCCAAAATTCTTATTTTAAATCTATTTTTAAAGTAAAAAGTAGCTATTTAAGAAATTACTTTAGTTATAGTTTTAAAAGAGTATTTGGTAAAAGGTCTGCTCACATACTGTTGTTTAGAAAACACACATTTTTCCATAAAACTCAAATCACAAAAGGCCAAAATATTCACCTTCATCAACAGTGATGTTTATCCAAAGAGATATGATACAAATCAGTACGTTGTAATTTTTTAGTTAATATGTCAGCCATTGCTTAATTTTAAAGTTTCCCCCTTAATAACAAGAAGATCTAGACTTGTTAAATGTAGAGATTTAATGTTTTCATTCTTTTAAATTTTGTGAAAATAACATATTTAGTCATTTTAAATTGAGTTATTATTGTCAAAGACAAAGATGTGAATTATTTTAATATTACTTTAATGCATTAAACTTTGTGTCTACGTCTCGTGAAAACCTCTTTTGGTGTAGTTTCACGCTCTCTGTTCTTTCCTGAAAGAGATTATACATATTCCTAACAAAATAAACAGATTCAAAAACATTTTCCTTTAATTTTCCCCCCAGCAGTGTGAGGAGACCTATTTTCTATGTTTTTTATGCTACTGCAGTTCTGAAAATGTACTAACTGTGAGAAAATGAAAAGCCTGTTATTTTTTATGGCTATAGGAGTTTTCCATTATTTGATCTCAGCTCTAATATTATCTCTGCTTCCTTGCAATAAAAAAGTCCCTGGTTTGAAAACCTACTGTGGCAACAATGAAGTGGGTATAAAAATCTGTACCCAGAATAATTTTTTAAATCTACATTTTGGTTTTGATGTAGGAAAGAGTTGTATTTAAGTTATAAAACAAACACACATTTCATAAACTAGAGACTTGTCAGAAGAAACATGCAACTTTTCTTTAACTGCCTGACAGTTTTATGATCAGAATTGATCTATTATGCAGGTATTTAGGATTTTGACTTGGACTAGGCCAAACTGACATGTAAACACAGTATGCTTTGACCTCAATAATTCCACTGGCTTTATGTTTAATCGTTTTGCTAGTATCCAAAACAGTCTCAGGTGTTTTTCAGCCTCTAACAACTTCCCCTGAGTCTGCGATTTATAGACTCTCCTCCTGCTTCGTCTGAAAGTCTTTTGGGACAGAGAGCAGCTCTGAAGCCTGAATGTTTTTTATTTCTTCTTTGCAAAACATCTCAGTCTCAGTCAGACTGGATGGAGAACGTCTGTGAACATCAGATTTTATTATTTTGCTACAAATTGGATTTTGATTTTCTTTTTGACTGGAGCTTTGCAACACATGAATACAATTTGATCTAAATCCACTGATTGCATGCATGGGTTAGTCCAATCATTCTCCACTCTTATGCTGAGGAAAACAGCAGAAAGAAGGAAACATCCCCACAGCATGATGCTGCCACCACCGTGTTTCACTAAGAGAGGAAAACATGATATTTAATACAACTTGCAAGGTGCTGGCTTTGTCTGTGTATCATTTTCTTGGTGCTGAAATAGTATTTTATGTTAGTCAAAATGTATTATCTTGCATATTTTCTATACGTTCAACTAAATATTCAATTTAAAATGATTTATCTCCTATTTGTGGACACAACATTAGCTTATGTTAGAGTTTAACATCCTTTCTACACCAAAATAATTATGCTAGATTTAAGTGACTTAACAAAGAATGTGCTGGCCTGGTTTCACTGCTTTAGTTAGCTTTGATTCCAGTCCTCATTTGGCCTTAGATTAATAAAAATCAGACTAAAGATCCGATCTGTAACATTACTTATCTCACATTTAGTTATTTTTTTTTATTTATTAAAGTATTTAAGTAATTGGGCAAATAAATACCTGCATGTGGAGTCTCTTCTTTTGTTAACATAAAACCTCCTGAGCTTGATCAATTGCTGGAAGTTGAAAGGAAAGCATGACATTTAGAAAGTGTGAAAAACTATGAAGAATCATTACAAGAAAAATATTCTCCCTTGGCACTATACAGAGAGGACATTTGTTGCTATGGAAACTCAGACATCTTGCAATATTTCTCATCGAGACATGCATCTTTCACGGAAAAGGGTTAGGGCCACTGGAAAAGAAATCTGACTTTAATCTCAGAATTCTGACTTTAATCTCAGAATTCTGACTTTAATCTCAGAATTCTGACTTTAATCTCAGAATTCTGAGCGAAAAAAAGTCCTAATTCTTTCTTTCCAGTGGCCCTAATCCTGTTCCGTACTATTCTCACGTGCCAAAAACATTCATGTCTAATGTAATTCCTCATATGGGATCTTGCTGAGGTAAACCTCCTGCTTCATCTTCCTTTACACGGATATAAAAACCCGGCAGTCTCTTGTACTTAAAAATGTTTATTAGTTTTAAAAAGTGTTTTTAAAAAAATGCATCAACAAGCACTTCCTCTCATAAAAGCAATGTCTAAAATACAAAAAACAAAACGTCACAGCAAAAATGACTACAGTGGAGAGAAGCTCTACATCTCGGCACCACTTACAAGAGGAAGGGTAAAGTCTTAGTGAAACATTAGTGCTAATGAACACACAGTAAAACAATGGAAACCTGGGGTGAAAAAATGCACACAACAAATATAAAGTCTGCTTTTTAGCAGTCAAATATAATCAGCAAGGTTCAAATGACTGCATTTTTAATGTATCCAGACATTATTCTTTGAGCAGATAAGCATTACACATAGTGCCACTTCCACAGAAACAAGTGCAAACGTTTTTGGAGCTCCATCCTGAATCTAAGGAGCCAGGACGCATCTAAAAGGAAATTCAATAAAACAAGAAGAGATGTACCTTATTGTGGTAGTATATGTTGATAATATAAAACACTAGTTGAGTTATTGTGATTATGCAACATTACATGTCTTAGTTCTTCTGTACAAACAACCCGGCGTAAATAAACAGCAGTAAAGCAACCAGAACTGACCACACTTCCCGTCTGCACAAAAACACAGCAGTACAGAGTCAGATCAGAAAATCACCAATAAAAATTACAAACAGTAGATCAATACGTCGCCTCTAGGATCAGTTTTCCTATATAAAACATGTTCGTGCTGCTTCAACAAAAGCATCAAAGGTAGTAAACAGAGAGATTACTAAATTTTAGAGACAAACGTCTTTCCAGTGCTGTAAACGTCACAAGGTTTCTACTTCTCGTCGTACCTTCAAAGTGCAGTCACATGGCTTTTAGCTGCTAACACACAGCACTATTTAACATTACACTCATTGCACAGTGCAAGTTTCTGGAGGAGACATCTTTGGCATGGACATAAGGCTCAGGAACCAGAGATCCTCAGGTGCATCTTGTTTAGTGTGAAGCTCCGCTGGGTAGGAAGAGAAGCTTCACATGGCAGCCGGAACACAGTGATTATTATTCTTGTTTTTATTGTAAAGCACAACAGATTGTCAGCGCTGTAGCCACAGGTTTATTACACAGCCCAGCCAATAAAATAAAAGCACCGCTTTCGTTACGACAAGCATCGAGTCTGATGTTACGTATTAATGAGGATTAAACCGTATTCTGATTTTAGTCTGACCCTCCGTTTAATTGTCCTGCCAGTTTAAACACAGCAGAGATTTTACAGCACCTGGCTCAATTTACGAAATAAAATCCAGGCAATTCATTTCTAGCATGCAGTGGTTTAAAATAAATATTCATAAAGCCACAAAAGAGAAGTGGGAAACTTCCAAAAAAAAAAAGAGATTACAATTGCTTTTCATGTTCATTATTAATAAAAACAGTGCAAGAACCACCCATTCAATGGGTTTTGTTAGTAAAGTGGTTTTATTATAAATATTGTCTTTTATTTAGTGGTTGAAAAGGACCCTGCTTGTGCGACATATTTTATTTAAAGCTATTTTTGAGAAAATTAAACATCTCATAACATCTTTTTGATTGAAATGGCATAAATCATGTAGTTTTAAGGGAATTATTAGCACTAAATCTGCCAAGATCGACGATGTTTCTATTAAATAAAAGCATAAAACAAACATCGAAAATGTTTTTAAAGCTTGAAAATCTTTAGTAATATTTTCCCCTTCCTTTTAAGGTTCTGTAAAGATAACTTTTACACACATTTTGTAAAGAAAAACTCTCATTTATTCTTTCATTGCAGTAGCATTGTCTCTTACAGGAAAATAACGTAAATAATCAAAGTTAGGGAATAACTGCATTTAACTGGATCAACAGTGGCAGAGTTATTGGTCTCCCTTCCTGTTTGAATCCCTTTTTTAAAGAAGAACATAAAGATAATAAATATGCATCATTATGCACCAGTGGCTAAAGGAAACAAACGTCTGTGTTAGGTATAAATAAATTAATAGTAGACATAAATAAAGAATAAATAAAAAAAGGCTTCAGCTACAATCATTTCAAAGAATTTTACCAACATTTGCACCAGTGGTGATTTTGTAGACATAATTATTTCAAACACTGGATTTTTTAATTCCTACTCAAAGTAAGTGCTGGATTGTTTTTATAATATTTCTGTGTGATTAAATGTTTTTCTTTACCAGGATTGAAAATAAATGCGGCTGGTTATATTTGTATATGATTAGATAGCTAAAACATTATCATAAATATATTTGTATATAAGATTAGAGTTACATGGATGAGTTTGGATCAAAATGTCTTGTTGACATGTCAACAAGTGTATCTGAAAACAGGCAGCTGGTTAAGAAGGATAATTTTTATCCTTTTAGTCTAAAAATAATCTAAAATTAAAAAAACATAAATTACTTTACATTCTTAATCAGGTTTTTGTTTTCATCTCAACTTTATAGTAAATAGAATCACAAACACCTTTATACATTTTATACTTTAGCTAAAACAAAAATGTAATCCAAAAATGTATTAAACTGTGTTCCTGACCCTTTACAATCTGAATACTTTGTTAGCTTAAGTAAGTTTAGTTTGTTATCAAGCAGATAATGAGAAAATATGTCACAAGAAATTAATTTTTGTGTGTTTATGTAAAAATTTTTATTTGTGTGTCTTGAAACTCGAGAATATTAGACGTTGTGGCACCACAGGTGAGAACTTTCACACAGGTTAGTTTTTATTAATATTTAAGTAAACTGTTGAGTTTTATTCCTACATTAAAGTCTATGACACACAGATGTGTGGTAATATATATTAATATTTAAGAATAGATTATAGTTTCATTTATATTATGTTTTTTTTAAACATTGATGTAGTTTTTAAATGTTAAATACAATGATGTAACTGTATATTTAGAGAAATACAGTGAGTTTAGGCTGGTGTTAATCTTTTTGCTCCATCTGCTTCCTGGAGTTGCTTTTGATAAAACAGGAGGTGATTTTTTAAAAATGTATAATTAAAGGGATGTTTTAGTTTTGCAGCATTATATCAGTTCAGCCTGGCACTTAAACTGGACAAACCTCCAGTGTGTCCTCAGTTTTGTTAGTACATTAGAGTTACGGTGTAAATACCTGATAAATACATTAAAAAACATACAACTACATCAGTTTTAAATGGAAAAGGTCAAATCTTTCAGCCCATCAGCCCAACAGTTGGGTGATCTTTGCTCTCCAGCCAGTCCAGTCCGCCTGAGTGAGGCGTGTCGCTGATTTGCTGGAACAGCTGGTCGTTCAGCTCCTCGGCTGCGGCGCTGTGGAACCGGCTCTGCTGCTGGCTGGGGTCAAACAGCAGGTTTGTGTCCAGCGAGTTCAGGTCGTTGATGCTGCCAGAGAGCTCTGATGTCATCCTGATCTCACAGGGGAAGTCTGCCCCGCCCGCGGTGAGCTCCGACACCTGCTCCATGAGCGGCCCTGTCAGGAGGTGGTGCTGCTGCGTGTTCCTGAAGTCCAAATGCTGCTGCTGCGAGCTCAAAGCTAGCATTGCAGACTGAGCCTGCTGCTGCTCTGCAGAGGCTGGCTGAGTTTGGCTGTTGCCCGCTGAGAGACTCATTTGTTCGCTAACAGTGTTTTCTATGAGGTAGCCTGGAGGCTGTGAGCTGCCGCTGGACTCAGATGCCATCAGGCTCAGGCTGTCATCGCCACTGGGGCGGCTGGAGTTGGACTCCAGCATCTGGGTCAGGTTCATCCGAGCAGTGTAGGTGGAGGGAACGCCGTGCATGCCTAAACTGCACAGCGCGTCATCGTGGTCCCTTTCCAGCTTGCTCAGAAGAATGCTGCTGATGCTGCTGCATTGCTGCACTTCGTTTTGCATCATGATGTTCAGCGGCACAGAGCGGCTCCTCTGAGCCAAGCTGCTGACCATGAGGTTTGCCTCGCTGTTGGCGAAGATGTTCAGCACCTCGGGCGTTACGGGAGAGTTGAAGGGGGACACCACAGAACGCGGGACGTTGGGAAGAGCGCTGAGGTTCCTCTGATGCACGGCTGGGCTAACGCTGCGACAGCGAAACGTCGTACAGGTAGTTTTATTATCCAGAGGCGCCGGCACGGCGAAGCCCTCCTGCCTGCTCATGCTGGCGACCTGCTGCTGCACCGGGGAGATGGGGGTCAGGCGGCCACAGTGGCCGTCATGGTGGCGCGCATGGGGAACGGCGAAGGCGTGGGGTTTCTGAAAAGGCTCATCTGTCAGGCCTCTGTAGCCGGTGAGGATTCCCATCCCGCTGCTTGATTTGTTTGAGCTGCCGCCGCCACTGCTGCTGTAGCTGCTGTTCATCCAATCCAGCCTGGCCTTGTCGGGGTGGGTCGCCGTGGGCCGCTGCATAGGCTTGACGGGGCTGCTGGAGACGGGGCTGCTGTCGTGGAAACACGTCATGCTGGAGTTGATGGGCGTGAACGCGAACGGGTTCCTGCACTCCACCGGACTGGGAGGGACGGTGCTGCTGCAGTTGGAGTGAGGCGTCCCGATGGGGGTGTGGCGACTGCTGCCCAGGGCGCTGTCCACCGGGGTGGTGGAGGCAATCCGAGAGCAGGGGCTGTCTCCGGTCAGGGCCTGGGCTCCACCCATCACCTCTGAGGTGGGGGTGGGGGTGTGGATGAGGCTGCTGGGGGTCTGATAGAAGCCACTCATGCTCTGGTTGGCGGATGTGATGCTGTTTGGTGTCAGGATGGCTTGGCCCTGCAGCGGGCCACAGCTTCCCAGCTCCTGCAGCCGTTTCAGTTTCATCTGCTCCTCCATCTGGACCAGTTCCTCCACGATGCTGTCCTGCGTCACATCATCATCGAAGGAGAAGTAATCCATGTGCTCTTGCATCGGGAGCTGATTAGGAACTGCTTGATTCACAAATTGAAGGGAGTTTGCAGCAGAACTACACTGATAAGCTAAGTTTGAAGTCACGCCTGCATGATTCTGGTAGACAAGGTTAGCTGGTATGCCATGCATGTTACCCACTGCGTGCCCCCGCTGCTCCTGCATCAGGGTGTCACCAGTTTCCATAACACTGGGAGTGTTTTTCCTCTGCATTGAGCTTTGCGGTTTGGCAACAGAGTTGAAGAGAGAGGAAGAACTTTGTACATGGACCTGAGAGGAGAAGACGCTGCTCATTTTCATCTCTAGCTCCCTGGAGGCTGGTGCACTCTCTGGTCTACCTGAGCTACCGTGGCCTTGGACATAACCAGCGCCCTCTGCTGGCTGCTGGGGCATAAAAACCCGTTTAACTGGGGAGAGGTTTGAAGTGAGGCCTGAGCGTTTCCTGAAGCTCTTTGTTGATAAGAACCCATCTTCTGCTTGAGCGGATTCTCCGCAGGATGATAATCTGCTGGTGTTTGCTAAAGAAAGCGTGCTGGTGTTCAGATTAGAAGAGGTCAAGAGTAAAGAGCCGGCTTTATTGGCAGTATTACTGCTACTTTTGACCGCAGACGAGGAGTTTCCACTGCTTGTGTTGGCCGGTGTTTCCTCGAGACCCAGGAAGCCTTTGGAGTGAGGAATGGGCACACTAGCCGCTCTCTGAACTGGACCTTCAGCTCTGTTTGCTATTCCCTCCTGGGTCAAAGCCTGACTGCTGGGATTTTGCATTTGGCTGTTCATATGTATTGCTTCAACTTCCATTTCCACATCCATGCTCTGAGTGTCTGCCCCGGTTATCGGGACCAGGACGGCCAAGGCGGAATCGCTCCGTGCGTTCTGGTTGGAGCCGGCGTCTGCTGCGGCTGCAGAAGTGACCCCTGCAGACGCCGGCCGCAGCATGGTGTTTGTGAGGGACGTCGTCTCCCCGCTGGTAGGCGCCAGAGAAATGGCGGTCATCTTGACCAGGCTGACAGGGCTGACCTGACATGTGGTCATCACCGTCTTAATGGGGCTGTTGGCGATGATCATGGTGGAGGGCGAGCGCATGGAGATGCCGGAGGTGGCAGAGGGCTTGGGCAGGATTTGAGCGTAGCGCTGGCGAACTGGGCGCTCCCCCGCTGGACTGGTCAGGTTATTCTGGGCAGGTTTGGGGCTCTGCTTCACTACCTGAACCGTCTGGGGAACCATCTGGAAGTTGATCGGCAGAACTTTGCTCTCCACTGCTGCCACAGGACTCGGTGACATCAGCTGCCCGCTCTTCTGCACCTAAAC
The DNA here is from genome assembly GCA_903066825.1 of Alfaro cultratus. Classification (NCBI taxonomy): domain Eukaryota; kingdom Metazoa; phylum Chordata; class Actinopteri; order Cyprinodontiformes; family Poeciliidae; genus Alfaro; species Alfaro cultratus. The sequence goes on along the minus strand of CAEFZX010021973.1, from coordinate 10,665 downwards.
ACAAAAAGCAATTACAAACACAGTTAGGGCTGAAGCGGTTAATCAGATGAACTAGGGCTGCTGTAAAAGAATATTTTAGTCATCGAGTACTTTATAGAATATTTTTACGATTAATCAAGTATTTTGTTCCTCTCTCTCTCTCTCACAGATAGGGTTCCGACAGCAGAAAACCTATCGTACTCTGATAATCGCGCCACACAATGTAACAATGCTTATTTGTCCCCAAAACCTGCTAAAACGCTGGACAATTCAACGTCATTCTGCTGGCGCTTAGCAACAACTCATAGGCGGAAGTGAGAGCATTGCCCACCACAAATACCGACCCGGGCGGAACGCGGTGCGCTAAATAATAAAACATAATTTAACGAAGCTTCGAGGCAGATATATGAAAAATTCCAGTGGTTTCTGAAAGGGGAGACATTGTGCTTTCCAGCCAATCTTGGGTTATTATGATAATTTCACTCCCGGCTGTCTGAAATTAAAAGACTTCTTACTGTGACGGGACTCGGCACAGCTGCCACCACGATGCCGATGGTCGGCTGCGGCGAGGGAGGGCTGGGGCTGCCACAAGTCACGCTGTCCAGCATCCGCTTCGCCTGTTCCTCTCCCAGAACAGGAGACAGCATCTTCTGCTCCTGCTGCTTCCTCTGGATCTTCCTCTGCAGCTGCTGCTTTGCGTCTACGGACGGCGACGAAAACATTTTGCCTTGAGGCTGGAAAGGCTGAGCCTCGGCTGTGGGTGCAAAGGCTGAGACGGTCTGCTGAGGTTTGACCTCTGGAGACAAACAGAGGGACTTAAAGACACACTGCAACAACAATGTTATTTATATAGTTTACTGTTGTTCACAATGAAAAAATATTTTTGCATTGCTTTGTGGAAGGTAGAGTACCCAAAAACTGTACACAAAGAAAAGTATAGCACTGCTTCAATTTATTTTTACTCAAGAAAAAGTAAAAAGTAAGAAATTACTCAAGTAAGAGCAAAAAAGTATTTAGCAAAACAGTCTATTCAAATACTGAGTAACTGATCAAAACATCAATCAATATTTAAAAAATACATAACCAGACAGACCAAAATATTAAACTACGGTATGTGGAATTTTCATTTGGTAAGACCACAATGAAAATAACTTATGTAAATAACAAAATCAGGCAAAATAAACATTTTACCAAATCAATTTCTATCACTATAAGAAACTTTAACAAAAACTTCAGGTGTGTGTCAGGTGATTTTTTTGGTTATAACAAAATTGTTTTTCATTAATTGAAGTTACTCAGTGGATAGAGTATCCAGGAATTTTACTCGAGTAAAAGTACCAATACTTCATAGTAAAAGTAAAAAGTACAATGCTGTAAAAGTACTCCTAAAAGTAATGTTTTTCCCAAAAAGTCACCCAAATAAATGTAGATAATTACTAACGAAATGTATTTTAGAATAAAAGTTTTTGTCATATAAAAAATATGTGCACTCTAAAAAACATTTGATCATTTTAGTAAAAATATTTCAAGTCAAAAACTGATTTAACAAAATTAATCCAATTTAAAAATCCACACTAAAAAAAGGAGACAAGGCTATGACAAAAGAACAAACGCTTGTATGAGGAAAAGACAAAACAAAATATATACATTTTTTGATGAAATGCATGTTTAAGGAAAAGGCAAAAGAAAATATTTTCATTTCTTGACGAAAACACGTTTAAAGAAAAGGAAAAACAAAAAAATACACATTTCTGCTTTTATTCTTAATTATGTCATTTTTGGTCCTCCATACAGAGTGCAGTAACACGTAGCTGCCACTAGATGTCTCCCCCACCTTTAGGCAGCTTCAGCTCGCTCACCTGCTGCTGCTGCGCCGGTCATCAGCGTGAGAGCTGCCAGAGACTTGTTGCTGATGTAATGGCTGTCGATCAGAAAGCGGGCCAGGTCTTCCACGGCATCGAACTGGCGCTTCAGAACCTTCTGGGCCCACTCACACACAAGATCACAGGCTGCAAATCGCACCTCCTCCTTGATGCCGCTCACATGGCATGGCGACTCCAGGGAGTCACACTGAAGCTGATGGAGTTATAACAGATTAATACAAGGTTCTCCAGCACAAAAAAATGTTTTTAAAAAGTCCTGTTTGCTTACTCCATCTGCTGATTTATGGAGGTCCAAAGTGGGTAAAGACGGCATGTGGACGACCGGTCTCTTTCTTAGTCCACTGTAGCAATATGTAAGACGCTGTTAAAGCCAAAATAGTGAATTTGTACTAAAACATTTTAGGAAGTATTTAAACACGTTAGGAACGGTCTATGGGCTAAACAAGACATGTACATTATATTTTCTTTTACACAAAAGCTTTCTTAAATAGTGAGATTTTATTCTTTTATAAGCTTCTATCATCACAAGCTGCTTACACTGCAAAAATACAAAATCTTACCAAGTAATTTTGGTGTAGTTTCCAGTGCAAACATCTTGTTACACTTGAAATAAGACAAAACTAACTTAAAAGTAACTTTTCAGCATGATATAGAAGCTTGTTTAAAGTAAATAACTCCTTAATATTGATGAAAAGATACTTGCTCTATTATTGGCAAATAAATTAACTTAAACATGGGAAAAATGTCTTGTTATAACTTAATTTATCTGCCAATGGAACTAGTACTTTTTGCATCAATATTAAAGAGTTGTTTACTTAAAGCAAGCCTCTATATCTTGCTAAAAGTTACTTGTAAGTTAGTTTTGTTTTATTTCAAGTTTAATAAGATATTTGTGCTGGAAACTAGACCAAAATTACTCTGTAAGCTTTTGTATTTTTGCAGTGTAGGGCCTCTTTAAATCCAAATAAGCTGCTGCTGGCCACACCCCCAACTCAGCGTTTACGTGAAAATGGCTGCAAACAAATGCATTTGTACAACCCTACATCTTTGAAAAGCAGAAGTAGAGCCTCCTGCACGACCAACAAGAATGCAGGAATAGTTTCTGGATGATAAGTCAACAACAAAACTCTTGTCTTATCCAGCAGCCATTGTACAGCAGTAAAACTAGCTGACCAAACATGTTGGAGATCCTCAGAATCAAGGAACAATCTTCTAGAAAACTGCTAAAATGCTGAAACATTGAGTTCATTTAAGATTTGTTTTGAACTGCCATTGTTTAATTACTGACACACTGACTGAACATCTAGTTTTATTACTTCACTTTATTTTACCACTGAAGTGTAATGTTTCTTTTTTTATTTATTATGTTTTAAGCACTTTAAACTGCATTGTTACTGAAATATGCAGTAAACAAAAATCTTGGCAACCTACACAGTAAAGCTAGAGTCTATGTTTTAGCTTCTTAATTCAACCTAATGTTTCTGAAGCTTTTCTCTAAAAACCAGTCTCCCTTCAGCTAACCAAGATGTCTTTTTTAACCACTTGACGAAATTGAAGATATAGGACCCCACCTTCCTCTGAGATAACGACATTAGCCTCAGTGAAGGTCATGAACACAAACCAAACAGCAGCTTGACGTCACAAGCTCAACAGGCCCGGCTACACATGAAGGTCAAGATCACAGAGACGCCCCCCGAGGGTCTCTGTATTCTGCTGCTGCCTTTGAGGTAGAAGGGGGCTTCATTTCATTTCACATCTATATTTAGAGAGCTTATGAACTGCTGCAGCAGATGGTCTGAGACCAGACACACACACACCCAGACAGACATGGGCCAGACTGGTACAGTACGGTCCATTCCAGTAAAGGATATTTAGATTTCCCTCTCATGCCGAGGCGACGCGCCTTCATGTTCGGGAAGACGTTTTTCATCATCTTTCCAAAGTCTGCGGCACTCAGTGGATGATAGTTGAGATTGTCACAGAAGCTCCTGAATCATACAAGAGAGAAAATAAATGAGTGAATAATAACAGCAAAGAGTGAGAGAGCGGTCACATGACGTCTCGGCTCGGTGTTTTACTGTCAAACGCCTTTCAGAAGCATTTTTATCTCACAGACTTTTGCTTTTCTCACATTGAAACTGTAAAACTCAATATAATTTTAGGCTCCAGAGCCACAAGCGACTCTTGAACTTTACTTTATATCTTTGCTTAAACAGACGATATAGAATCAATTAATGTTTTTAAGTGTAACTCTAATAACAAATGCAGGTGTTTGGTAGATTTTACTCTTTTTTTAGATGGATTTTGCATTGAATTTCCACAATACATGCTTCTTACATAACTTTCTCTGTCTTAAGTTTAAAACTCTGTTTTTTATGTTGTGTCCTAAAAAATTAACATCCCCAAAACCCAAAATTGTTGTCCTTCATAAACTTTCACTGAAGTTATTTTGAAAGGATTGGCAACAAAAACAAAACACGCAGCCTCTAAACTTCACACAGCTGATTGAGAGAGAGACAGCCTGAAACTGGAGTCAAGTTTCACAATTTTATTTGAATAAAAATGAAAGTCAGTCATTTTCCTTATATTAAAAAAAAACTACATTTATTTGTTTTTGTGTATCACAAAAAATACCAAAGAAGTACAGTTAAGTTTATTGTTGTAATGTGATAAAATGTGGAGACATATGAAAAGGGTATGAATATTTTTGCAATGCGCTGAATTTCAGCACTTTGTGAATAATGAATAGACTTAAGTGTTTTGTGGTCTTTAAGCAGAACTTCACTATAACGTATTGACACATTTAAAGTAAGAGAGGGATGATAGGTGGACTGACGGAAACAAATAAAAATAATATTAGTACAAAAGGAAGAAAGAAAGGGGGATGAAAGAAGGGCAATAAGACATTTGAAATAAATGACACAAGGAAAGAAAGACAAGAGGAAGGAAGGAATGAACTGAGGACATGAGGAATTAAGGAAGGAAGGACACAAAGAAGAAATTAAGATACAAGAATGAAAGGAAGAAAGGAAGGACATTTATGAAGGATGAAGGAAGGAAGGAATTTTTTGGGCCAATTTCCAAACTGGCCCAAAAAAATGCTGAATCAAATCCCAGACTTTTCCAGATTGTGCAGGAACAACCTTCACCTGTTGACACTACAGCTCTATCAGGTTGTACGAATCAATACGGGTCCCAAAATATACATGTAAAGTTCACCAAAACCTCTGCCCTGGTTGATTATCGATTGATTATCATCTGTAGTTCCCATTCACTTAGATAAACCTTGTAGGCATCAAACAAACACTAAGCCTGCTGCATGGTTTTGGTCTTTTTTTAGTATCCGGTCCCGAAGGCGCCAATGTTTCTGGAGGCTGCTGTATTTTTGTTCTGGTGGAGTTAAATAGATAAAAAAAAAAGTTATATAAGAGTGTCAGAGCTTTTCAATGGCTGTCTCAGATTTTCCATTCTAATATTACCAACACATGCTGCTCTGTGATTCTCATGCCTGCTGCATCTATTTATACCGACACTTTAGCCTGCAGTAATGTAGGGCAGGACGCGGCACAAACACTGTAAGGTGTTCACACAAAGAAAAATTTAAAACAAAAGCAACGTCTGAAAAATGTCTGATTTAGTGGCTGTATGCTAAAAGCAAAACTGAAGTTGTGGCTAAAATAAGCGGACTTCAGCAGCAAAGTTTTGCTCCGTCTGCCCCTACTTGTACTCATCGTAGACTTCTTGCTTGGGAAGCGAGGTCTCCGGATATTCCTCCAGGTGGTCGCGGATCCAGCCGAACGCGTGCATCTGCTGAGTGCGGCTGGACGACAGGGCGCTCTGGTCACTGAGAAAAGAGCCGAGTCACTGACTGCACAGAAACTGATTCAACAACACAAAAACCTCCTCAAAGCCTTCAATACGAACAGTTTATCGCAAACATGTTCTGTGGTTTGATTGTGGATCGTTGTTATTGCTCAGATGTTTATTTATCATGCAGGTGATGTCAGTGCTGGGCGACACGGTAAAGTCAGATTTGTTTTCATACCAGGTCTGATTTTCTTTAAAAGAAATTACAGAGTGTTAGAGCCAGACTATATTAAGCTAAAAATAGCAGAAAAACGATTAATTTTTATCGGAAAAATGTCTCAAAATGAGAAAACAAGTTGTTTTGAGGAGAAAAAAGGTTAGCTCAGTTCAAGTGGTTCTTTCTTCAAAACAGATATAATTGTCTGAGCAATTGTTTAAAAATCCTGCTACTGATAACAATCTGAATGTGCTAAAAGATTAAATATTATCTGTAAAACTTAATACCGAAATATAAATTTACGAGAGTCTTAAAATTTCTCATTTAAATTTTTTATTTTAAAATATAAAATAACGACTTTACTCTCCTAATATTGTGACTGTATTCTTGTATTATTTCTACTCTATTGTCATATATTTGTCTTGTAATTTTATGGCTTTACTCTTGCAATTTAAAAGAAAAATTGCAGCCTGGCTCTAATATTCTGAATTTAAAGTTCAAATAAATAGAAGCTGCCATCTAAGCACCCTGACGTCACTGAACCACGGGGGGAAAAAATCCAGATTTTCCAAAAATTGAATCTTCAAAAACCAAAAATTTGATTAATTAAAAAAGTTGATTTATTGCCCTGTGAGGTTTTACCTTTTGTCAGCGCTGCTGCTGGGACCAGTAGGCAACTTGAGGTAGAGGTAGAGTTTTTCAATGTCTGAGAACTTCTCCACATCTTGCTGCAGACGTAAAAAAAGAGGATAAAAGTCGATATTTTTAATCGGGGCGAATTTTAAGTACAACACAAAGTATTATTTTTTACAACTAAGCTTGTACATTAAGTAGAAACATTTTCATCCAGGGATTTTTACAGAAAAGAAAACTTTGCTGCATCTAAATCAGCTTTTTTTTTATTTATTGAACTCAGCTCAACACTGTAAACATTTTAAAGGAAAATGACCCAAATCCTGTTTTTAAATCTGAGAATAAATTTGAGCCCAAAAGAATTTGAAAATTAAATGCAAAAGTTCAAAATCCTGTTTATGTTTTGTATCTGCGATGAATAACAACAACAAAAAAACAAACAAACAAACAATTGCAGGACTTTATTTGCTTCGTTTATTTTAGTTGTTCTCTTGGCCAGTGAGAACAACTGACTACTTTAGACTCGACGATTTGGCCTCAAGCAACAACACATAAATTAATCATTTCATCTGGAGTTAAAAAAACTCAGTAACTGTGGCATTTTTCACTTGTAACCAACAACCTGAGTGTACTTCACTGGTATTTTATATGACAAACCAACACAAAGTACAGTATCATGGTACTTTGGAACCCTCTGGATCCAGACTTTGACTAGGTCTTTCTAACACAAAAACAATTCTCTAGTACCTCTGGTTTTATATTCGTTGTACTAATAAAGTGATCCTCCTCTTTTAGAGACTCTACAGGTTTTTTCCCATCAACTCTAACAATCTTTGCTGAAATGAGAAAAAACATGGCCGCCGCAGCATGATGCGACCACCACCATTTTTCACTACACTGGTGACATGCTGTGTTAGTTTCTGACACACATGTATTATGAAGTGACTCATCATTATTATTATTATTATTAATAATTGACACTCAAATTAAAACATTAGCTAAGCTAGAGATTACTCTAAAGGTTTCAGACGTGTGTGTACCAGGATGTGTTGACCTGTGATGGAGGGCGATCTGGTACCGTCTCTGCAGTCTTGCTGTTTTGTCATGTGGTTATATTGTGCCTGCATCTTAATAAGAGGTTAAATGTTTCAGAGTCTTAGGTTTGGCAGACAGCGGCGACAGCAGCTGAGTGAGCTCTGAGGGATTCATGTATCTGCTGTGTGTGCTACACAACACTGTGCACACACTCAGTTTAGTAAGAGGCTGTGGACAGACGGACGGACAGACAGGCTGGCTCCTGTGGGGCAGGACGGTCTGCAGACTGAACCAAAGTCTTCTGCTGTTAACATGTCTCCCAGCACAGCTCCACTGATCCTCTGAGTTCTCCCCCTGGCTTAAGGTCAAAGGTTGTCTGCAGCTTTCACACAATGAAACCAAAATAATCAAGTGTAAATTTAGAGGTCATCAGTCCAAGCTCAGAGTTTGTACTTGTGTAGCTAAAGTGACGTAATGTGACCAGTTAATTACAGTGGAGTCTCAGTTCTAATGAATATTAATGTTGATCGTTTTCTTATTGGTTTGTAAGAATCTAACTGACAGCCATTTATCAAATGAGTTACTTTTTATTTTTGTTTTAAAAATTCAACATGTTTTCTAGGTTTTTAGTTAATGTCACATTTTCAAAAAGAGAAAAAGTTATAATAATTTAGACAGAATAATAAAATATAGAATGAATTAGTGGATGCTAGTATGATGGATAAATTAACTAATGGATGGATGGATGGATGGATGGATGGATGGCTGAATGGATGGTTGGATGAATGGTTGGATGGATGGATGGATGGATGAATGGTTGGATGAATTGATGGTTGGATGGATGGATGAATTGATGGTTGGATGGATGGTTGGATAGATAGATGGATGGATGGATGGATGAATTGATGGTTGGATGGATGGTTGGATAGATGGATGGATGGATGAATGGATGGATGGATGGATGGATGGATGGATGGATGGATGGATGGATGGATGGATGGATGGTTGGATGTAGTAACTAATATTTATAAACTCAGTTTTCTGGAGTTGTGGGTCAAATCATTCAGTCATTTTCACATTTTGATTATTTTCCAGCAGGAAGTACTGTCCTGGATTTTCATAATAAAACAACCTGTAAGAAGCTACCATGTGAATCTGAAACATAAATGACTGAAATGATATTTAATCAATTAGTTGAAACCTCAGTGAGGAAATACGTCTTTCTGAGAGACCAACAGGGACAGCTGAGGATCAAACAGCAAACTCCCAACAAATGAAAACGATCGTCTCATTATTGGAAAAGTAAAAAAAAAAGATTTGAACATCATGATTATCTTTATGTCCACAAACATCAGATTAACCAAAAGGTTTTAGTTGTACTTTGTAGACTGAGAACTCACCAGGATGTTTTCCACTTTTGACTGGACAGATTTGCTGTAAAACAGACACAAAATATGAATTAGCATGAAGCTGGTGTAACATGAATCCTTGTTCCTAAACAGAGTTTATTTATAAAGCAGAGGAATGTTTGGTATGACGACCCTCCCTGCAGCATCTCTCGGGTCGTCTACTACAGGAGCGACACGTCGAAACGAACAGAAAACACGTTTTCTAAGACGGAAGATGCTCCATCAATCAGGAAATTCACTCACCGTCGCTGAGAAAAGCACATTGGGTCTAATTAAACGTAGCTTCAGGCGTACAACAGTAAAACTAATACTTTTAGCATTTTATTACCTTACCTTACCTTATCACAGCATTTTCAGAATAAGAATGTGTGATGGTCTGAGGCTGTTTTGTAGATTCAGACCTGAACTAATTGTCATAATTGATCAAAATAAAATCAAAAACCCTGAAGCAGAATGTCGGTCAGGTTGTGACCTCAAGCTGAACGGACGATGCTTCAAACCACCCATAAAAACCCCATAAAGCAGGTTTTACTATGCATCCAGCTTTTATACCAAAAACATGTTCATTAAAATTATCATTATATTGTGACAGTATAATGTAAGACAAATAAACTGTGAAAAACTGGATCTCCTCTGCCTTCTCCCAGTGCTCCCAGTACAATTTGCAGAAATACACCACTCAGTCAGAAACAACCAATCAGAGCCAGGAAGAGGGTTTTCTCTCTGCTACGCTACAGGAAGGCTAAGGCTAGTTAGCATGGCCACCGATAATGGCGGTTAGAGTTTTCCACCATTACCACATTAAGCAGCGTCTATCCAAGGATGATTATAAGCGCTAAGACCCTTCTCCTGGCTCTGATTGGTTGTTTTTGACTGGGAGTGAAGTATTTCTATAGAGCGCAATGTTATCACTGGGAGGAAGTGGAGGAACTTGATTTTTTTTTTCAGATTATCTGCCTCATATTATGTTGTTAAAATAAGAGTTTTAACAAATATGGAAAAAACATTTTGCTGTAAAAGTTAAATATTGTGGCTGATCATTCTCTAAAAACCTCTAGAGGGGCAAAATGAAACAATTTAGGGCCAGAATCCTCCACAGTGAACTAGAAAACAAAGTGGTTATGTTTAGCTTGGAATTATATTTATCACATATGGTTGGAAATTGATTCAAATAATCATTAACTGAAAACTGCATTTTGTATTTACTCAAGTCAGCTTTGGCAAATATGAAAATACTTTCCCTGATCTAACAAAAAAGCAAAAACAAAAGAAATCTGAGATGGAGAAAATGCTTTTTAACAGCACTATTTGTACAATATTTTACTTTTAAAAAACTTTAAACCTAATTACCAGAGATAAATGTTTACCTCTTGTTTGCTACTGACAGGAAGCCTATGGTACACTCCACAAATATTTTATTTTATTTATTTACTTATTGAATTTATAGTTTAAAATTAACATAAACAAAAAATTTGAGGAAAAAAATCTTGTCTGTCTCTCTTAAATTAATTTGCAATAATATAAGCAACTATGCATAAATAAACCATCCATATAAATACATCTTTAAACACAAAAAATGTAATATGTGTACATAAAAATAATAAGAAAATAACTTTATATATATATATATATAATTTATAATGATCAATTATTTTCTTTGTTAATAATAATAAAGAGAAAAAAATTCTCTTATATATAAATA